>CACRXK020012202.1:0-15407 GCA_902702795.2 Paramuricea clavata
GTGGAGTCCTTTATCTATCGTAGTGTGATCATATGACTGTAGGTGATTGCATCCTAAATGGTGAAGGGAGCTTAAATGACAGGGATAGGGACGTTTGGCAATAATAAGTGATCTGTAAGGGTTAAATTAACGATTACACACTGTAGGGTTGGATTCTACTTTATTATAAAAGAGTCGTATGTAACGTTTTGGTGTTTTCCAAGCAATAAATCATGTATGAAACTGAATTTGAAACATGTAAAAAATATCACCAATAGAAAGTGATCCATGAGTTTCCCGCCTGTTGTTGTCTTTTAGCGAAGGGTGGGTCATTAATTTTTGTGCATGACTTTAAGGGTGGGCCATTGATAATTAAGCCTTATTCCAGGGGTGTGCCAAGGAAAAATATACAGTTGAAGATTTGATTTCTCCAGCCTATCCCCCCCCCTATACTTTATGACTGGTCCCTAAGCACCTCAGAATAGTCGAAGCTTTTATGGTTTGGTAGATAGTACTATGGCGAAAGCGTCGTTTTGGGGTGTGGTCAGTTTCGGACGTTTCGTCCCGGATTGGGATTCGGGCAGCGTTACCATGTTGACCGTCATGATCAACTTGTCCTAAAACAGTTGAGATTATCTGTCCTAAATAAAATGCATACAATCTCATATACAGGTCCTAGACTAAAAAAGGCGAAAAACAAACTCGCCCAAAATCTAGGCATTTAAACGAGAAAACCTCTTTAATTAAAACATATAGCTAAATGCATGAACTCGTATTAAAACAAGCACACACCAAAGAGGTCGAGAAAATATGGGTAAGTAGCTACATACTATTGTTGAATTTCAACGATTCTGCTTGGAATATTAACATAAATTGTGCATATATTTAAAATAAAATTGCCTGTCACTTTCATGCTCAAAACTACGAGCAAAATTGAGAAAACTTAAAAAATTTAGCGCGTATGTGTCAGCAATTTCCAAGAGTCTTTGTTTGTGTGTAATCCAGAACCAAAATGAGGCCACTTCGATTTTCGCGGTTTTCCTTTAAATGCAGCTTTTAATACTTAAAAATGGCCATTGACTCTCGCCCCTTCGCCGCTTGTTGCTACTAGTAGACTATCATTAATAGCCTACTAGTAACGTAGCCAATCAGAACGCACGATACATGATAGCCTACTAGTAGGTTTGTACTGAAGGCTTAATAGTCATGACTATAATCTTGATAGTCAAGACTATATTCTTAATAACCATGACTGTAGTCTTTTTAGTCATGACTCTAGACTTAATATAGGTCAATATAGTCATGACTTTAGTCTTAATAGTCATGACTATAGTCTTAATAGTCTTGACTACCGGGTGGCGCAAAAAAAAGTACAACTGTTTGATTACTTGTAACTCAGAAACAATAAGCAGTAGAACCATAAATCGAGTTTAATTGCATCCAGCGATATCTAACTTAAATTTTGGTATATTTGACAGGCATATTCGTCCAAGATTAACTGAGATATAAGAGTTTAAACTTTTGTTAACAATTTTTAAACGGTCACAAATTAGCTAAAAATCAGTTTAATAGGCCGTTTTTAGCTAATTTGTGACCGTTTCAAATTTGCTAACAAAAGTTTAAACACTCATATCTCAGTCAATCTTGGACGAAAATGCCTGTCGAATATACCAAAATTTAAGTTAGACATCGCTGGATGCAATGAAATTCGATTTTGGGTTCTACTGCTTATGGTCTTTGAGCTATATGTAATCAAACAGTTATACTTTTTTTTGCGCCACCCGGTATAGTCTTAATAATCATGACTATAGTGACGTCATGACTCTAATCATGACTATAGTCGCTGCTCGCATAAGCGCTAAAGCCCAGGCCTCAGTATTAATGCGTGGACATTAGGCGAACACTAATTTCTGAAAGCCTTTGAAGAAGTAAGATTTCTGGCAACAAAATGTGGTCATATGTTGGTTGGCACCCTATTTCGCCCCTCCCTCAAGACCCCCATATTGCGCGAGGTGTCCGCCACTGCACTGATGGTCCTAACCCGTCCCTGTTTGTTGCTGTCTCTGCCGGAAAATTTGAACATGTCTTGTTGACAAACAGGTAGATAACAAATAAAGCTCATTGTTTCTATTGATACCTGCAGATACCAAGCTCCCGTCAATACTGCAAGAAAAAAGACATCGGATCATCGCAGACAAAAGCTGGGTCATTCGGCTAGGAAAAACAAAGAAGCTACCGAGATGAAACACGGTTCGGGCGATAATTCCCAAAGAAAAGAACATATGCCAAAAACAAAACGTTTTAGACCTTCGCAAGATAAATAACACTGTCTTGCAAAATATCAGGTAACATTATAAGGAATGATACAATCTCATGTCGTCACCCGTGCTAAATAGGTTGGACGTAGATTCCTAAATGTTTCTGAATGTTGCGTGTTTCGGAACCAAATCACGCGTGGGCTTTGAGTGGACAAACATGCATAATTTTTTCGTGGGATAAACGCTGGAATATTTCGTTGCAGAGGGATTTTATTTGAAAAAATGATAACTAGTCCAAAGTGTAGCTGTGACTGCATGTATAATTCACTGTACTAGGATAAATCACTTGATCTCTGATCTATATATACCTTATTGCATAAAATGCTTTCTTCTAATTTTATTTATTGCCTAGATCTTTGAAAAAAGCATAAATGCTGCAGTTATATATTTTGGAAGGAAACTTCAATTAAAACTCGTTAGACAAATGTATTTTATCACATACTTTTGCCTTTATCAGGGCGATAAAGGGGTGACATGAAAACGTTAAATCACTGATATCGCTTTTTGTCCCGCTATTTTAATAATTGTTGCATTGGGGTAATGATTAGTATTCTAATAAGTTCTGACCCTGATAAAGGCACAGGTGTATAATAAATACTAAATAGGTTATCATAATCGGGTTGAAGTGATATCGGTTTTATCGCTTTCAGGATGATATTATCATAAATGGCCCTCGTTCGCTGCGCTCACTCGTGACTCACTCGTGACATTTATGATATCGTCCCTCAAACGATAAAACTGTTTTCGCACCCCCCTCATACAGTATGATAACCTATACAACATAGAAGTCTGGAACAGACATATTACATGTCTGTAGATTTTATTTATGTTGTGGTAGCCAATGCTAAAGCGTCAGTGGCATCTGAAACAGTCTAAATTACATCAACAGTCTAGGAATGTGTCTTCGTCAACTAGAGATACTAGTAAAATTTTTATTTACACTCCGCTCTCCAATAAGCCCCCTCTGTAAAATCCCCTTTTTTCAAATAAGAAATTTATATATTACTCCCGCTTCTCTATTATCCCTCCCTCTGCCAAGACAACTAAACACATGTAAATGCTAAGTTTTTATAATTATCAACATTCCAATTTCATGCTGGTTTGGTTTCATTTTATTTGCTTGCATTGTGGTAAAATCAATAAGCCCCCTCTGTATAAGCCGGCGGTATTTTGCATTCTGAAGGACCAATAAAGGACGGTTTTTGAAGCATGATTATGAAATTGGCTCCATCAACCGGAATGTGAAAATCTGTACATTGAGTACACTGCAATTAGTTGTTTGGTAATCATACACAATTCGTCTTTATAGTTTTCAGTCAAACGCCTTGTTATTTTTCATGTCGTTATCTGTATGAGAGATCTTGTTTAAATGTTTTCACCAACGTTTTGCAATCATCGACTATCATATTTGGAAGAATAATAAAAACGCATCTTTGGCTAGCTATGCATGCAAGTTCGTAATTGCGTGGGAGTATAGTTGTTAGATCATATATGGAGTTGACTCTGTGGAGTTGACGTACCATGGCGTCATTATGCTTGTTCCAGAACCTATATTGGGAAACTATTGACGCACTAGTGGCAATACTTCCTAAGATCACCATCCTAATCATCAACTTGTGCGTTCACTTTATATTCAGACAAAACGTATTTGTGATATTTTGTTTACCTTTTTGTACGAAATTTTTCACATTTGTTTTTCTTTGAAAGTACTTTGACCTTTGTGTTCTGAGAAATAAGTATTCTTATAAAGCCGCTTGAAAGCGGCACAGAAAATGTTGCGTTTTATACTAGCACTTTAGAATACCTTGTATATTATTAGTATTGGTTTCAAGGAGTTATTTTCATTTGAACACGCATCTTCCCAAATAATGTTTGACGTGTAGTTTCATACCACAAGTTTATCCGACAGCCTATCGCTACTCCTCTTGAAATAAAGTTGTTATTATTAATAGTATTATATTATTATTATTATTATTATTATTATTATTATTATTATTATTATTATTATTATTATTATTATTATTATTATTATTATTATTATTATTATTATAGGGGACATTTCAAGGTCCCTAAATAGATTAACTTAAATGGAATACATGATAGTGTTGGGAAAGCCGCGTTATAAGAACAGCTAACAAAGCTAGATCGCGTGACTGCCAACTCTCATGCACTCTCGTGCACTCCTTGTCAGTTGACCCGGGCTTTACTGCTTTAAGAATTGGTAAAATATTGCCCACATTACAGAAATTCATGCTCAAAATGTAATCTAAAGTTAATTTATTAAAAATTTCATTACGCACGCGTCTCGTAACCTTGGGAGTTGAGACAATACCAGATTGTATTTGAGTAGAAAATGGCAATTTTGAGAATGCGAGTCTCATAGAACCTAGAATTATCTAAATGCAGAATTTTCTAAACGCATAGAGGGGGAATAAGCTGACACGGACCCCTCCTCCAGTTTCCCAAGGTGACTTTTCCATGCAATTCATTCCCCCAAAATAGTTCAAATCTCACGCTGTTCGCTTCGCCCCCCCCTCTCCCCCATTCAAAAATGTAGGGGCAGGGCCGTAGACAGCGCGGGGGGTATCAACTGCCCCCCCCCCGAGAAAACTATATTTACGATTTTTAGAATGTCATTATTAATTATTCTTTGGATATTTGGGACATTTTTCGGCACATAGGCCTTACTGCCCCCCTGGTGAAAAAATCCTGCGTACGGCCTTGTTACGCCATTAACAAACTAGTCAGTAGGAAATAGGAGTAAGAAGCCGATTTTGAATGACATCATTGATATATTTGCAATTTGAAAATTAAAAGCCATAATTCACATTATTATTTTGCAACCCTGGCCGTCGCCTAAACTAGATAACAAGCCGATGATTTAGAATAAAAAGGCGGGTTTTTTAAAATCATTTGAATTCGGTCTCCCTGCATGTCTGCTAAATTCCGCCTAAAAGATAATTTATTCGCTGTCACGTATGTTGTGTTTGTATTTTGCTTAAGACATTTCGTTATTTTGATACCATTGTAATAAACCACAAAAGATCCTTGACCTTCGCTTGTATGACCAATTGAACATCTACGCTTCTCACGAATCACGAAAATAAATGTTCACGAATTTGAACTATAATTATCCAACTACATGTATCTGCGACAACGTGAAATACAGCTAGGGTGAACCAAAAATTAGAGTGTGTTTCAGTGTGCTACAATGGCAAGTGCCTTTTATATGTACATTCCTGACGGCCTGTGCCCTGACTGTCTAGTTTCAGAGTTCCTGACTCAACCAAACACAATGGACCTCTGAATGCAATTTAATATTTTAGAACTGATAGAGCTATATGCAGTATCAGAACTATAATAAAGTTAGTTTAGTTTTCATTTCCTACTGTGCTTCCGTGTTTACGCACAAGGCTCAGATCTAGAAATATATAGTGTTTATAAAACTGTTCTGATATACCACCTTGAGCAGAAACCCGTTGTTGACGGCATCATCAGAGCTTTTCTCGTATATATTTGATCTAATAGAAACTTCTCTGCGTGCCTCACATGGCTCACTGACTCGCACTTTATGCAGACCCAACAAGGTTGATACACTTTTAAATAACAACGACAGTTGCCGATATACTGCATATAGCTAGTTATAGTTGCTACGTCCGACAAGCCGTACGTATATAATTTTGTTTTTTAATTTCTTAAGAAAGCTGAAAGTACTATATTTTATATTTTACGCCACTCGTAAAGCTAGCCATGGCAACTCGGGTCATGCATGCATGCTATATACATTATAAACCTGACTATACCTGAGTCTCGACTTGTTGCTGTAGCTATAGCTGCGTCACTACTCACTGCGAACTTCTCGCATGCAGGTTCAGACCATTTTTTTTATAAAAGAAAAACAGCTTTCCTTCAAAGGTTCTGACTTGCTAGCCAAACTCAATGACAAATTTACTACGCTTCATTAAATTAGATTGTATTTTTGTGAAAGCATCTAATCTTCAAATCGAGTTCATGTCAGATATATAGTCTATGATCGTCACTGAGCAATAACTAAGACACCATAAATTGCTACGAAAATTGAGATATATCCGAAAACCGCCCTCTCGAATGCGCCAACGCCGTCTGAACGTGACAAACCCTACTGTATGAACGTGCCATACTGATGTATCGATAACAGGACAATAGAACAATCGATACAAGCTAAATTTTCTTTCATTGATAAATCTGAATTGATTTCGCAGTTATAATGCGCAAATCAAAGAGAAAACTGCAGTTGTGCTTTAGCTGTCGATTAGTTATTAGGTGCTACTTAATTTAATTATCAAGACCAAGAAAACAGCGTGTTGATAAAATTCATAAATTCGGTGAGTAAAATTACATATACTGTACTTCTCTTCTTAATCATTAGCCGAAAATTATCTCGATTGCTTTTTCAAATGTAGAATAACATACCCTATATTTTTTAAAGAGTTAGTAAGTTAGTAAATATAATATGCATGTTAGTTAAATCACAGTTTGGTTATATGGGGTATTTTGTATTTTTGTGTTATGACGTCACTAGTTGTGCATAAGTTATTAAAATGACAGCAAAAAGAACTGGTCTAACATCTCAGACTAGCCGGATTCAACGAAATTAAAGCAGGGGCGTAGGAAGCAGGGGGGCCGCGGCCCCCCAAATATTTTATAGGGGAGGGGGTTGAATAGCTTTCGCCCCCCCCCAAAAAAAAAAAAAATTATATATATATATATATTGGATTTAAATATATAAAAACATTCCTGCGAAAATAACTCTTATATGCGTGCTTAAAGTGCACCTATACCTCAATTCTTTTTACCATCTCGTTCTTGAGAACTTCTGAAAAGATATATAGAAACGTATTTTGTAGATTTTCGATTGCACACTTTGTCTCTGACTCTCTGAGCTATTTCATTTCTCTGAGCTATTTCATGTCCAGAATTTACGTCACATATGTATAATGACTGATCAAAGAATGTAAGGTACAGGCTACAGTTAAATATCATGCCGAATAGAGAGGCTAAAATGGTGTTTTACATAGGTATGTAATCCTGCCACAATTCATGCAGACTTCATTTTAATGCCGAATTAAACTCGATAGTGAATACGATACACAAGCTTTTACTTTAGATCATTATGCATTTGTGACGTAAATTCAGGATATTTGCATACCAAAAAAACTGAAATATCTCTTCAAAATAAGTTATTTTATCATTTCAGAAGTTCTTAAGAATGAGATAATAAAAATAACTGAGGTACTTAGGTGCACTTTAAATTGTTGTTATAAACTTATAAAGATCACAAGCTAGGAGAAGGGGCAGCGGTGAAATAACTTATCTGACAGAGACGGAGTAATTTATTACATATCATGCAGTTATAAGTTTTGTTTACGCGGCAAGACGCGCCTGCAAACATGTTACGTTGGTTTTTGATACATGAGTCACTTAGTCATATATAT
Source organism: Paramuricea clavata (assembly GCA_902702795.2). Lineage (NCBI taxonomy): Eukaryota > Metazoa > Cnidaria > Anthozoa > Malacalcyonacea > Plexauridae > Paramuricea > Paramuricea clavata. The sequence goes on from CACRXK020012202.1 coordinate 7,772, forward strand.
ATATATATATATATATATATATATATATATATATATATATATATATATATATATATATATATATATATATATATATATATATATATATATATATATATATATATATATATATATATATATATATATATATATATATGTAGCCGAAGAACGGGTTTACCGTTTTAGCCTATACCAACAGAACGTCTTAAATAGTTCCTGTAGATGTTGCATTATAAGTGCGAGTTCATTGCATTGATAGGCTTGGTGTCGCTGACATTGTGTTTGGTTGAGTCAGGAACTCTGAAACTAAACAGTCAGAGTACAGGAATGTACAGATAAAAGGCACTTGCCATTGTACTAGCACTCTAATTTTTGGTACACCTTGTATTTCACGTTGTCGCCTAGATACATGTAGTTGTATACATGTATTGGAGAAGCGTACTGAGATGTTAAAAACTTTAGTGCAATTATGACGGTGTTTTTTTTTCAAGCAGAGTGCTAAAATTGGAACTCTTTCTTCTCTGACACAACTGACCAATCAGAAAAGCGCCATCCTTTTCAACCCTCAACATTAAATACGTTCACTTTAATATATTTATTATTTATGTTTGTTGGTCGAGCAGAATCGTAAGAGATTGAAGAGGTTTCAAGTCGGAGAATTGTAAGCCTGAGTGGCGTAGCCTGGGGGGCGACAGCCCCCCCCCCCCATCGTCACAAAAACCATCCTATTAAGTGCAGCGTTTCCCCATTTTTTTTCTCCCAGCAAAACAAAGAGGAAAATAAGGTGACACAGATTCCTCCCCCAGTTTTCCAAGGTGACTTTTTCTAATTCATTTTAATATTTCCGAAAACAGATGTCTGGGAAACTAGGAACGTTTTTGAGATCATAAAAAATCATGCCTTTGATCGATGTACTTTATAATCATCGGAATTCTACAAAATTTCAACCCAAAACTGCTTGAAATCGCATTTCAGGGACTCCAGATTTTAAAATTTTCCAAGGGAACATGCATGCCCCGGACCATGAGCCATAGCTTTGGCTTTCGCTTCGCCCCTCCAAAAATAAAGCCATGGCTACGCCACTGTTTATTAGACCTCGTCGAACCTGCGGCCCTGCGATTCCGGTGCAGCGCTCTAACCAACTGGGGCCGGTTGTTCGAAAACCGATCAGCTTAACCCTAGGTTAAATTAACCTAAAATTCAAACTTCCTGGCAGCTTGTTTACAAATTTGGAAATGATTCCTCAGAAATCTTGTCTATAGATCGTAGGAATTTCAACTTCTCTGAAGTTTTGAAATAATCAGAAGTGCAGAAATACATAAACTAAAACAGCGGGTTAAATATAACCGGGGTTAGCGCTAACCCACCTTGGAACAACTGGCCCCAGAGCTACAGAATCCAGTTGTCAAGTTCTAACCACAAGTCCATGTATATATATATTAGGGTACTTAAAATTAAATATCAAGATTTTGTTGGCATCTTGTACTCGGTTGAATAACAGTTGAAGGATTTTGTCACCTACAAAACCCTTTACATTTAAATACGTCTTCAATAGGTATACATGTATTCTGAAAAATTTTATTTTTTACATTTTTTGTACATCGAGCGGCAAGTCCCTATATAGACTATATACATATTTTTAAAATTGGTACTTTTGATTGTCCTCCAGTATAATCTAGTAGATATAACTTTTTGTTACCCCATATATACTGCCATAGAGTTAGGCTCCATAAACTATGACTATGTAGCTATATGCCGGTGTTTCTATTGACGCATTTGCAGTTTAAAATACCTACCACCCAAGGCAAATATTTGTTCATGTCAGCAATTTTCGTTTAAAGTTATACCGAATATGTTAATGTTGACGTCACACGAGGAATCGCCAAATATACAAAACATTCTCATAAGACATCAAACAACATTTTTCAACAACGTGTATTAGAATTTGTTTTCAAGTGTTGGTAACTTCGTTCAGTGTTTTACAGCTATGTAAGATAGTGAAATTACAAAACACACGGGAATTTGTCATTCCTGCAGTTAAGAAACATCTTAGGAATCAGGTTGATTAAAAATTGAAACAGTACTCAAATTACTGAATTATAGACAGTGATAGACACTTTAACACTTTAACATAATACAATATGGTACACGATAATTTACTGAAGAATTAAACATCCGGCTTTCAGCTCAATGTTTCTTCACGTATCAGTTACATAGTTCCTATCCTCTCTCTTTCGAATAGTAGCCTACGCGGTGTAGACCCCAGCAGAAAATTGAAATTGATGGAAATTCAGTGCAGAAGTTGTCCACAGTTTCAAATTTGAAATCAAGTTAGCTTTAAGACCTTTGGGTTTAGGGTAAGGGTAAGGTTTAGATTTCTGTTGATTGTTTCACGTTTATTAATGATCTTGAAAACCGCGGCCGTTTCGTCCAACCCTATACTGGAGATTTAGGAGCATGCCGACTCATTCGAGTAGTCGACGAACGATACATGGAATAATTTTTGGATCCCTTGCAAAATCTCAGCAACATGCCCTTGATAGCTACATTGAATGTTTTGTCGAAGAAAGCGTAAATTATTGGGTTTAAAAAACTGTTACAGTACGGTAAAACTCCAAAACAAATGCTTTGTAAAATCATAAAACCATAGAGGCCCATGGCAGCCAGTAGCGCGGAGTTATATTGGAAGATAACGAACAGCACGAAAAACGGTCCCCAGCATATGATAAATGTTAGCACGATGAGAGTAAGCGTGAGTAAACTTCGTCGGTTTGAGTGCGTCTGTCTGCGTTGATGTATCCTTGCGCTGTCCTCGTTGCATTCCTGACTGGGAAGACGATTTCTGCTATGTACCTGCACAATACGAAATATGAAAGCGCACAGTATGATCAATATCATGACAGGTATGAAGAAACCCAATAGAGCCGCAAGCGTGTAGAATGTTCTGTTCTCATTCTGGCATTGGTTTATACTTATATGCACTCCTTTGTTTTCCCCGTACGGTATGAGACTTAGTACGCCCAGAACTGCGGAGTAGATCCAAATGAATGCTATGATGCGACATGCACGATGAGTCGTCATGTTAGTTTTATACCTGAACGGTCTGGACACTTTGTAGTAACGATCGATGCAGATTATAGTGAGAGTTGTGATAGACGCAGCTTCGGTGAAGACATCCACCCAAACCCAGAAACGGCAAAACGCTAGGGTCAATGGTTTGTTGACGTTGAGGTATAGATGAAGACGCATTGTGACGCTGAACATCGCCACCAACACATCGGATACTGCAAGGCTTGCCACAAAATACTTGTTAGCATTATGAAGACGTCTGTCCAGATAAGTCGCTCCCAACACGAGCAAGTTGCCTACCAGGGCCGCGAATATGGTGAAGAATAAAAAAGCGATCTGAAAATGCAAAATAATCGACTTCAGCCGAACGATGTCTTCAGGTTCGCTCGAAACTGTTGCGTTTGTGTGGTTTGTCAGATTGGAATCCATCGTAATTATCCAGGAATCGAAGATCGAAAAAGATATTTCACTCAGAGTAGTAAGATAACAGAGTAATGTTCACACGTTCGTATACTAAATGGTTTTGCATTATGGAGTGAATGGTATTATCGCACTTTTATAAACGTGACAGTCTTAGCATACATGTCATTTACAAACACTTGAGAGGCTTACATCCGTTTGTGTGAAGTTCCTGCTGCCACACACTTAAAAATCTCTCCTTGCACTAATGGTCTCCAACTGTGTCAATTGCTCAGTGTCTATCCACAGTACGACTCCCACTAATACAAAACCAGCCTTGACCGTTTAAGGGACATTTTTATGCATATCTGCTTATCTTTTGACGCAAGTATCCCTGGTGATTTTACATCGCACACATATATATGCATCATTTTCCCACATGAAAGAGAAATCCACTTTATGGGAGAATTTGTGAGAAGGAATGTTTATATATTTTGGTGTAGTCCGTGTAGATTCTGAAAATAGCTGGCGTGTTTTGAATTATTAAAACACGCCTGCATGCATATTAGTATTTTTAATTTTTACTCTGTATGACTGTTTCCAATTATTATAGGGATTCATTGTTGGATCGCAGAAAGCCAGAAACGACATATGTTTCTTGGACTTTCGAGGCCGCGGTAACTGATTAATTATTAAGACTCTTCGACTTCGTCTGTAAATTAGACTACGGCAACATCAGATTCTATTATTTTTATATTAGATGGCCTCAAGTCTTTTTCAGATATAATCTCTAATCGATGTTTAAGTTGTTTAAATAGATAAGTATAACGAAGACATGAGTGAATTTGATAACCTTCACCTTGATTGAAACACTATATGTTGCACATTTCCGTGTATACTATTTTTATGTAATTGAAATTGAACCGAAATTTCAAATGTTTCTAATTTTGCAATGGCCACTACTCCACTAGCTGAAAATGCACAATCTTCAAAGTAAGCAATTTTGCTGTGATGCCCCCACAAATTTTGATCAATTACAACAATGTCAATGTAGCTACCAGTATTCGTATCACAATCATTGAATAAAGTTAAAGTTATCAGTACTGAGTGACTGATGATATGATGAATATCATGATGATGTTGTGATCGCCGGTTGTTTGGCTGTATCATAATGCCGTTTAATTAGCTATTGATTTGATGTATAACTGATAATCTATGTCAACACACTTTTCCTTTGGTTTTGTAACAGTTGCTAAATCTAAATTTGTTTACGTCTAATTCATACTCATCTGCGTTCAAACCCAACGTTGCGATATGAGATGAAACTATAGAAGCCAATAGACCTATATAGAACTAGAACTATTTCGGAGTTACCGTTGTTTTGTATTTTGTAAAAATACTCAGTGGTTACTGTCAATTTTCAACATTACAAAACATAATATGTTCAAACAGGGAAAGTGATATTGCATCCAAAGAAATATTGATGATATTGGGGCCAATTACATGCAGTAGTTGGACTGATTTTAACTGGTTTTAAGTCATGCAATTCTGCGGCATTTATGTAACAAAATGGTTATTGCTGAAAAGTCAGTCCCTCAACCCTAGCCCGTTGTTTAGGAAGATATGGTACATGTAATTAATACAGTGTCACAAAGCTCATACTTAATTGCATAGTGTCACTGAATGGCACGGGTATATGATTCATATGTGTGAATATTTTCTAGACGAAGCGTCTACTCATAAAATTAATATCATCCTTTTTCTGGACATACATATAACATTGTACTAAAATACATTAGCAAAAACTTGGTAAAAACAGGAAAATTATCGATCAATCAATGTTTCAATGTCAAAAGCTTTTAAACCCTTTTATATTGTGAAATTTTGAAGGACAAGTATAGAAAAACCTTTAATTAATTGTTGACATGCTTGTTTCAATTTTCCTCGTTTTTCAACAGACCGGGTAACTGTTGCTATAATTAATTTGTATTATCAGTTATAAATAAAGTCATAAAATGTGAATTATATAATGGGTCTAGATCTGTTCGTTTGTTTTGTGTTTGTTATTGACGAAAAGTTACGAATCTTGCATGCATCTGTGGTTTGTCTGTGTTGTTTGCGTGGTACACACAGACTGTTCCATCAGTCTGTTGCCAAGCACTTACATTTGTTTATCTAATGAAACAAACTGACAGTGAAAATGTTGAGTAAAGCTTGTTAGCGAGCAAACAGGTTAACGATTAAAGCTCTCTTAAGCTAATAACGAAACAATGCCGTTGTGACTGGATTTCCTCCTCCTTTTCAAATGCTGTATAGAAAACACGCGACATATTATGCTCTTGTCATTTTTAATACGTCACGCTACTCATCACCAGCGTAATTATTTACAAACGTTTGTCAAATCGCTGTTCATTAAATAAAATGCACGGTAATGAATAATTTGCAATTATTATACACAAACATCATGCAGACCAGCGCAAACCAACCTATTGCACCAACTGGCAGTAATAAGAAAGAAGTTGTATATAAATTATAATCCACATTCCACACCATTACATTATTGGTATACATATAGGTCATAGGATACTTAATACAGAATCATTCACCTAATAAGAGACTAATTACATACAGTAAAATCAGTGAAAATCCTGGTTAAGTTGTTATGATGTCCTATTCGTAAATGAAATGATGTATACGTAGGTGATTAATATCGTTACTTTTCATTTTGTAATAATGACAAAGTTAGTAAATCTTCGATGAAAATTTCTTAAAAGGGTTATCAGAGATATTACTATTTAGTAGTAGTCTATTCAGTTCTATGTTGTACAGTACCTCCATGAACTGACAAATGCATGTCTAACTGAAAAAATGTAGAGCCAAATATATGTGTTGTCAGTCCTCCAGAGGTCGTGCATCATGCATGAGCTGATCAGTTGTAGGGTCAACTGCAGTCTGCAATGCAACTGAGTCTATAGCGCTTATCTTATCCTTTATACTCCTTACTCCTTAGTCCTAATTTTGACAGCGAACTTGATAGCCAATACTGATATTCGCGACCAAATCCACTCACGCACATATACATTACTATATAGTTAGAAACACAAAAGAAGCGCGGTGTTTAAAATGAAAAAAATTAAAATATGAGTTATGTTTCCTGGTGTGATTCACTTTGTTTCTAACGTGTATTCTGCATGAGGGGCGATCTGAGCGATCAAGCAGTCGTACATGGACGGAGGTCCGGTTATTTTAGGGGACCCCAATTCCATGGTGGCAGAGGTGGAAAATGTTGAAAATTGTCTGAAATGGCTTTCCCAGAACCTGCACGACCTATTTCGTTAGGCCTTTTCATTGATTATTTCGTGATCAGAGCCTATGCTATCCGTGGACCGTGGGCATGAGTCAGCTGGGATGGATTATTATTGTGAATTGACCGACTAGTGCAATTTCAAATATCGACTTGCAGCGGTGCTGATCGGAACTGAGAAAATTGAATGACACACAATGGCAATGCTCGTGTAAAAAATCGTTCTAGAAACTGATCGATGTTAACGCTAACATCGTCGCTAACACAATTGATGGGTAATGTTGTGTGATGCGCATGATCGTTGACCACAACTAGATTTTACATCATGTGATTTATAAATAGAATACTAAATATATATTTATGACCGAGGCCCAGAAAGCTGTCAGTCCGCCAATCAGGGTTTATTTTAACGTGCAGTTCTACACAAAATGTGCAGTTCTAAACCAATTTGTGCAGTTCTTAAAAAACAAATGTGCAGTCACCAAACTAGAAAAAATAGCCTTAATTAAAACAGTCTTCTCATTTACTCGTTTATACCCTTGTGGATGCTCCAGAAATTTCCAGAAAAGCTGTCATTAATTGAGCATCAAAAATATAAATCTCAAATGCAAATTTAAGGTTGTTATATATTGAATAACCATGATCCCCAGTTACATGTTTTGAAACAGTTTTCGTGAGTGGTTGGGTAAATCTTTACCAGAACTTAAGGGCCTCTAGATTCAAATTGTTTTGGGGAACACTTCCAGAGGCTCCCGCACCCAAAATCGAATTGGTCTGGCCTTTCTCCAATTCGCCCACCCAACCACACCATTCTGTCACCTATATGCGGGTAAAAAATCCTTCGGACACCCCCCCCCCCCCCCCCCCCCCCCCCCCCCCCCCCCC
>CACRXK020012203.1:0-15406 GCA_902702795.2 Paramuricea clavata
TTGTTAACTTCAATTTCGGAGAACGCTAGCGTATTGATTTTTCGAGATAAACGAGGTAATTCAGCGATTTCATTTACTCTAGGGCATGCCAACAAATCGCCAACGACGAAACAGAAGATAGGTGACTTGTCGAGTTTGATAAATGATCCTGATATAGATGACAGTAAGTAATATTTACTAACTGACAGTGACACTAAGTGACAAAGATAATCAGTATGGTAATAACATTGATCCTGTTTCAAAAGTTATAAAACTTAAGCCACACATTAGACAGTTGCAGAAAATTCACAAGCTGGTCGAAATACAACATCTTCGTTATTTTTTCAGAAGATTTTTCTGGCTTAGCGTCCTGAAAAGAGGTTTAAAAAGGATCAAATTTCAGCCATATCCTCTGCGAATCAACTCCGATTTTACATATTCTTTTAAGATATAAACTTGAGATAAGAAGCTTCAACACGCCTGAGTTCGTAGGTGTTGGCAGCAAATCGACAAAAGATATTCATATTTGAAATTTTGTGTACATTAAAGTAATCAAAAGCACGCGCATTATCGATAATAAATTCTCTCTGACAGCAAAATGCACACTAAATCCGTACTCAGAGTGATATTGTACATATCTATTAAATTAGTTTGTATTCACACTAAAAATGTTCAGAAAAATGGCCACAAGAACTAGGCATATCAAAATCTACTTTTTCTTCTATTTTCGCCAAAGACTTGCTTGCCCCAGGCTACTTCCGCATCACACGTCGATCAGCGCGCGCGCGCTCGTTGCACGACCCTGTATATAAGCGCCCTGGAATTTCGAGTGAATTACTGCTTCTGGCAGGAATCGAAAAGAAAATTTCCATCTACGAAACTCTTCAATTGACAGTGGTGTCTATTCATTGACTATATCTTTCTGTCATGTTTCGCTCGCTACTCTGGTTTAAATAAATGATTACAAAGCCCAGTCGAATTGTAATCAAGACCCAACGTTTCGACACTCCAGTCTAGTGTCTTCATCAGGAATATATGCATCTCATTGGCAGGTGACGTCATCCCTTGGGTATTTGAGAAGCCACGATTGCAATTTTAGATCACCCCTGATGAAGACACTAGACTGGAGTGTCGAAACGTTGGGTCTTGATTACAATTCAACTGGGCTTTGTAATCATTTATTTAAACCAGAGTAGCGAGCGAAACGTGACTGTCGTTGAAGTTTAGTGAACTAAAATTACCCTGTTTAATCATGCCAAAATAATTTATTTTACTGAAACTAAACTAGAATTAAACTCAAAACACCATACTAAAACAAAAACAACTGCAGGTTTTTGGATATTCCAGTTCCTCCTCTGGTAACATTGGGTGAATAAGGTATAAGCTTTTACTGGACGTCTTGGGGGAAAGTTTACAACGGATAAATCTATCTAGAAAATAAAATTGGTGAAGATTCCTTATGCAGTAATGCTGGACAGATAAGAGAATAAGAGATGACTCCCAACGGACCTCAAGGCAGTTTCAAACTAATAGATCTATTATACTACATTACCTGTATAGTAATTAATCGCTTTAGCCTTTGCAAATTTACAAGAAAGTAAACACAAAATAATTTTCTAATTTCCAGATGTGAAAAATGGGAATCTTTTGGGTACTATCACAGAGACAGACAAAGAGACTGCGGAATATAACGGGAATGATGCGGACACTTCGAGCGGAACATTAGAAATGCCAAGTGGCGATGCCTCTGGTCTTCTCACGACACAGACAACTACAGATAGTGAGAAAACCCAACCCGATCAGTGCGATAGTAGTTTCTCCACAATGTCATCCGAAGTAGGATCTCCTAACTTGTCTCTGACTGAAGGCAGTGGATTGAAGGAGAGTCTGTCTGAATCTTATGTAAAACTTCCAAATTAGAAACTATACACTCACACAAGATCTATACTGCGAGAGAATTCGGGACTGTATGCAAATATTACGTGTCAAATTTAGCCAAATTTCTCCCAATCGTGCGGGCTCGTATTGTCAGCGAACATCTTACACAAAATGGCCAGTTCTGTGCAAAATGCAAAACTTGGTTATAGATTCATGTCTCGCTATTTATGAATGCTAACCCTAATCCCCACCCTGACCCTAACCGCGAACCCTAACTAATAAACAGCGAGACATGTATATCCCAAAACTTGCAATTTTTCACCGCAAGTCTACTGGAAAATGTGAGCCTGCGGTACTGGGAGAAAATCATAGATATCTTGTATACACTAGAGATGGCGCAGCTCTTTTAGTAAAATTGAAGCCAAGAATATTCCAGCGGTTACCCCCATTTGAATAGATGGCGGCCATGTTGGTAGTTCCCACTCGCTAATAAACGCTTAGCTTAATGTTTAAGTTCCTTGTTTAAGAAATAGAAAACATACGAAACTTCCTATTTCATGGGAAGATCCTGAGCCTGCAGTCACGGCTTCAATTTTTGAATTGCAGAATAATTAGATGCACTATCTAGTGTATATAAGATATCTATGGAGAAAATTTGCTGAATATGACCAGCGGGTTCCTCCACTTTGCCTTGGGGAGGAGGGCATTTTGATCGCCACCATATGATCATCTTATCTTGCTGGAAATCTCAACTCGGCCTTAATTTCATGCAATAAATAGTTCCATTTATAGCCTGCGAATACTTTCATATTTGAAAAATTATTTTTGCGCGGCATTCATATCGAGGGCTATCAGATATTAAAAAACATATTTTGATAACAAAAATTTTGGGCAAATGCAAAGGGTGGACAAAAAGCCAACCGTAGCGTCAGAAAAGGGGGGACCACAGCAATATTTTTTTAATAAAAAAATATGCCTCAACCTACATCAAATTATTAAAATTTTCAAAACGTGTTTTCATCAGTCGAAAGTAATTGTTTTGACGAAAGAAGAGGTATTCTTTGAATTTTAAAAATTTGCTGTGTAAAAATTCCCTTTTCTGAGGCTAAGGTTGCCTTTGGTCCCCCTTTGCATTTGACCAGAAATTTTTAATTTTTCAAAACATGTTTTTATAAGTGGAAAGTAGTGTAATTGTTTTGATGAAAGAAATGGTTTTGGACAGTTTTCCGGAACGTTTGGAGATAGTGAAAGTGCCTTTCCTGGAAGGTCGAAGTGTTGTTTTTTTCTTCTGATAGTTAATATGGATAAAGAGTAAATATTAAATAACATGATCTTTTGATTTCTCAAATATCGCAAACTATCTTAGCCTCGCCTTTGCATAGCCTTGCCTTATGCTTATGACAGCCTGCAAAAATATCTTAGCCTCAAAGACAGACTGCAAAAAAAGCCAAAAATATCGGGGCAACTTACGATGTTCGCCAGCTGATTTGCTTGAAAATTTAAATTTACAACTAGAAGTGAGACGGACTCCATGAAATCAATCTTTTTGTAGAAAACACACCGCACCCAACCTAAAATAATATTTTCGACTAAATAATAAAACAGGTAACACATAAAACCTCAGAAATACAGAAACTGACTTATCACGTCCTATGTCGAAGAGAAGAATTTGGTCTTCCAAAAAAACGATCTTCCAATTATGAGGTAAAAACTACCGCACCCATAAGCTTCTTTAAAACGATTCTGAGTTGAAGCTGGCATTGTATGTTTGGATTAAATTTGCACTCATTCACACGCCCCTCATGAAAACCAGCTAACAGTTGATGAGGCTAGCGTGTTAAATAAAGTCTATATGCGTATGTCTTACCTTTATGCCTATAGCCTTGCCTAATGCCTATATCCTTTGCCTATATAGCCTTGTCTAATGCTTAGTTACCTGAACGAGTTACCTTGCTTACATGGATTATCCAACTCTTCACCTCCTTTTTCGGAGTATATTGCGCAGATTATTATGTGTTTACAATGTTTACTCTCATCTACACGCGTAAAAACGCCCAAGTTGTTACAGATTTGCAAACAATTAGTTGTTACACATCTGTTCACAAGCTGTCGACAAGTTGTGTTCGCACTGCTTGTTCCCAGTTGTTGTAACAAGTTTGAACCAAGCTATTAACAACTTGTGACAAGCTTGATAGCATTATCAGACTTGTTACAAGGTTGTTCTAACAAGTCTGATACAGTCGTGATATAACAAGAATGTTACAAGGTTGTAACAATCTTGTTACGTCAAGACTGTAGCAGACTTGTTGGAACAACCTTGCAACAAGTCTGATAATATCAATAAGGTTGTTACAATTTGTTAACAGCTTGTTCCAAACTTGTTGACAACTTGGGACAAGCAGTGCGAACACAACTTGTGAATAGACATACTTAAGCCCATTTTCCACTGGACGATTTTGTTCGCGCAAACAGTAAAAAAGTCTGATTTGTTTCATTGCCAAGGTTTGCAGTCACATTGTCGAGATTTGTTTTTCGCTTTGCGCGAACAAATTCGGCTAGTGAAAAAAGGGTTTTGGGGGATAGATCATTATTTATGGCGGGGGGTGTCAGTGTCACCGCGAAGAGAAATGTGTTTCTTGGTAAACATTTTGCTGATACAACATTAAAAATTAGTCGACCCTGAATACAATTAAAAAATAAATACCCACCCTGGCCGAAAACTTCACAAAACAGCTTCTCTCATTCCAGCTTTTACAGATTAAGCTTTTCTCATTCCGGGTTTTACAGATTACAGCTTTCTCATTCCAGGTTTTACAGATTAAGCTTTTCTCATTCCGGGTTTTACGGATTACAGCTTTTCTCTTTCCGTGTTTTACAGATTCCGACTTTTTCCATTCCGGGTTCTACAGATTCCAGATTTTCTCGTTTTACAGATTCCGGGAGAATTTATCAATGTATTTAAAGTACCTCGGATTGGCCAATCACAGCCACAGCCGGGTTCGTCAGTGCTCTTGCTTTAGCCAATAGCGTGGCTGCATTTTCTTACACGAGGTAGCCGGAAAATACGAAATTCTTTGCTTTGGTCTTTGGAGTAAAATTTGGGCAACTTTCATCTCTGGCGAAGTTGTTCGAAGCATTTGGAGACGAAAATTATGGCCGAAATTGCTCAATTTATCTCGCCTTTGAAGCGAAAGTCAGATTAGCTTCTCTGCTACACTTATTGGTGCAATGAACAGGTAAAATACTCTTTATTTCATGTTTATTTGTGTATTTATTCGAGCTGACTACGAGACGAGTTAAACACGTGGGCGAATTTGCCGTCATGTTTAACTTCGATTTGGTGAAATTCCTGCTCAAATATCAAGGGTATTTCGTTGAAAGAAGCTTTAAAAACCTTTGTATATAGCTAACGTTGCTCACGTTTTATTTTAGATGGAGTATTTCACGAGTTAAAACCAGTTTAAACGTCGACGAAAGCTGCGTACAAAATATTCAATACAACCTCAAAAATTCCTCAAATTATATCGCCTTTGAATTGTTTGAGAAGAAAACAAGATTAGCTAACTTGGTTAAACAAACAGGTAATTATATTTATAGTCTAAAAATCACTTACATCTCTATTAAACCACTTACATCTCGACTTAAATGCGAGACGAACAGAGAACAAATTGTAAAATGCCTGTCGAATGCATGAATAATTTCACTTTGCCTTGGCTTTGCGAAACCCATCGGCACAAATACCAAGCCCAAGCGTATTTCGTTTAAAAACTTTAAAATCTTTGTAGATAGCTAACATTGCTTCTGTTTTATTTCAGATAGAGTTTGACGAATTGAGCAATTCAAACGTATAGACGAAATCTGTGGACAAGATCAGTTCAACAAAGCCGAAAGTTACGTTCGGAATTGGTCAAATTGTCTCGCGTTGGCTTTGAAGAGAAAGCAAGATTAGCTTCTCTTCCACAGACACAGTGACTTCGTGGAAAGAAGTCAAATAACAGGTATAAAAATACATTGTTCGTGTTTGCTTTGCGTATTTGCACGACATACAGGGTGTCTAAGACCTGTTTTATACGTCGAAAAAAAAAACGCTATGGAAATTCAACAGGCTGTCGTGCATCAAGCCTGCCGCACACGAGAGCTATCTGCTGAGCAAAAAGTTACTCGTGCCTGTTAGCTCAGCCGATAGCTCACCGTGTGCGGGTACATTTTACTGAGTTTTTTGCCTCATGCAACCTTTTATCACGTATCAAACATGTTTTATCGGTGAGCTATCGGCTGAGCTAACAGGCACGAGTAACTTTTGGCTCAGCAGATAGCTCTCGTGTGCTGCAGGCTTCAGGAACGTGGCTAAACAATTCAATTTTTACATAGGACGAAAGAAGAGTTAATTAGCTTTTCAATTAAACTCTTTTTAAATCGCAACGACGAGAAATGGCCACATACTGGTCAAATAAAAATTGCCGGTCGAAGTTACATTCTTTCACCGTCATTTCCAAGAGGGAATTAAAATTGAATGTGTGAGACAATTTGAGACAATAAGAATTAAGAACGTCCATTAAACATGGTTCAATTAACCACTGAACAGAGAGCATTCGTAAATCACATTCGTAATCAATAAAGTTTACAAAACAAATAGCTTGCAGCAGACTCGCGTTGCTTTACTATGCTTTGCATAATTAATGACATGTCTGTACTAAAACCACTAATTCTGTTTTGTGATTGTCGCGGTTTAATCAAAGAATCGCCCCGTTGAACCAGAGCCTTCGCGACATTTCAATTTATTATTTACTGTCGAAGGCTCTGGAATCCAGGGTAGTATAGGAGACGAGCACGACAAATGTTGAAACACGTGGTCGAATTTGCTTTCGCCTTCGTTCGCTTTGACGAAAACTCCAGTTCAGATTTCTTACAGATTTTGTTGTAATATACTTCAATAAAAACCGTCCAAGATAACTAAGACCTAACTAACGTTGGTTTTTTGTATTTTGGGTGGAGTTTCAGCGAATTAAGCTAATTTACACGCCGAAACCCAAGCCGTAACCTGTTCTCACTGGATGTAAGTATGAATGAACAATAGAAAATAGTTTTATTATACTAAAAAATAATTATTTGCAAATATTCAAAATGCTCGAATTAACACTGTAAGAGGCGGACCATTTGAAATCCTGGGAAGGTGGGTTACAATCCCCCCCCCCCCCCAAAAAAAAGGCAACGTGCAAGCAAACAGGGCCGTAACCTGGGTATTACGGCTGGGGGTGTATGAGCTTGTTTTCCCTGACCAAAAGGGCGTGGCAAAAGTCTTGCCTGATGGACTTTTCAGTCGCTAATTAATATTTCTTTTCCCAAAATTGTTGGCAGGGGGGGGGATTTTCAGACGCACCATTTTTCATTTTAACTTAGTAATTTGTTGCTGCCAATTACATATCTTTTGCCCAACGAGTGTGTCGTTAAAATTGCTAAAATGTCCCGACAAAACTGCAATATTACAACATTGGGGGCTTGTTGCACCAGCCCCCCCCCCCCAGGAGATACGCCCATGCAAGCAAACAACTTTTTTTTGTTAACGTTTTATATAAATAAATCACATTGCACCATTTTTTTCTCTGAATTTTAATAATAACTGCATGGTATTTTTCTTTGCACTTGTAACCCCCCCCCCCCAATCCTGGGGTTTCTAATGGCCCGTCCCAATGGCCCAACACATTGACTGATATGTAAAATCACATTAGACGATTAGTTGCCTTTTGGATGGCCATTAATATGCAAGCTCAATGTCCGATTTCAACTGAAGTGCATTGCATTTGCCACAGCTGTTGATTTCAATTATATTTCTGATATTTACAATGTTAAAAAGTCATATCACACAATATGTTGGTCATACATTCACGTTCAATGTCATTTCAACATGATTTTTTGGCTGATCGTGCAAAAACAAACATTTTGTCATTGAACACAAAAATGAAATGTCATTGTATGAAATCTGGTTAGCTTAGTATTTTCTTATAATCTTTTTCTCAGGTTGTATTATATTCCTCGAATCCCGAGGTTTTTCCAAAATGTGTGGAAAATGTACAGAAGACTAAATGAAGAAGAATTATTGAAGAATTTAAGATGATATTGTAACCGACACGCCAAGCCGACACGGAAGCGCCGACGAGTTAACACAGCCAAAGACGAGGCAATATTCCAGCGTATCCTTTAAAGTGATAAATACTATAGTGAAAATATTGCCTCCCATCGGATTCACAAGAAAGAAGATGTTGTAAGGTTTGATTAGTCTGGTGGTCAACCAATGTGCATGCTAGGTTTAGGATGCGATTTCACTTATGCAGAGTTTGGTAGACGAGTGTGCTCAATATGTATACTGGACTATCATCTCTGGTGAAATCCTGAACTAGTGTCTTAGACTTGTCTTCTGTTAGAAGAAGAGTCTAAGATGATAGTTCAGTTGCATAAAGGCGTCGGTCGCGCTTGCGGTCAGTTGATGTATAGTTTTGACCACCAAGAAAATTTGTAGGTTAATATAGTTCGGCTATGTTTCGGCTTCGGTAAAACGGTTTATCGGATGAAATTTCTGTGCATATAATTTGGTCCTTATGACCTTTTCAGTTCAAGTTCGGTGATTCGGCTAGGGTTCGGTTAAATCCGGTCACAGGGTCATCTGGACCTTTAATTATATGCACATGCATGAAAATTGTTTTTTATAAATATGTTGAATCGCATTTGATCCGATTATGACTGCTCGCTTGCTTAGGTTGATAAAATATATAAATTTATACATGGATAATTAGTTATATATAGGTGAAAGTATATATAAAATATATAATGACAATTATATAATAACATATTTTAGATTATAGAAATAACAAATGCACACCATATATGAAATCACATAATCCTGTAAGTCTTTAATTCTTTATTGCCTTGAAAATGCTGCATGTTGTGTCTTTTTGTTCAACATGTATGACTGGGCACCTATTCCTGCAGATCTATAAGGCTGCGCATTCTATATAACAATTATTTTGCTTCAGTTATATAAACCACACACGCTTTGTAACACATGTATTACTATAGTGTAGCGTATTAGATAATTTGTTTGTTTAATAAAACTTGTATCTGTTGTTGTCTGTCTCTTCTTTTGGATAGTCGGTTTAACAATAATAACAAAATGATCAAAACATGCATGCACTTGCCCAAAAATGAAATCTCATACAAACTGTGAACCATATATAACCACATCTGAATCCTGTAGGTCTTGTTTGGCTTCTGTGTCAACTTCGATTCCTTCTAGTCTTTAAAAAAGTTAATACTAAAAAGTTAGTTCGCTGTCTACCGTTCCATTTTTAATATACATTTTATAATATAAATATTTAGGTTCATATACTTGCCTGCACTTCTAAAATATTAGATTGTTATTTCTGTACACAGACATGCTTTGTAACACATGTATTACTGTACTACTATAGAGTATTAAATAATTTTATTATTAAATAAAAGGCAAAAGTCTGTTGTTTCCAATCTGTTATTTATGTAGTTTAGATGATGAATAAATGAAAACACACAATGTCATGATTTGTAACACATCTATTATTACTTTTAGTATTTGGGTAACTATAGTCCGTTCAATAAAGGACTAAAATCCGTTGTTTTCATTATGTAGTTTCAGTAATTATAAATGAATGAAAACACACATGCTTTGTAACTAAATTTGTAATAACCACCGAGGAATTATTTATTTTAGTCGTGTTTGAGGAATTGTTTATCTTAGTCCTGTTTGAGGAATTTATTTTGGTCCTGCTTATTAGAGAGGGGCCATTTCAGAAAGGGGGCTTGATAGAGAGGAGCGTCGGTGATTTACTCTAAACAACGTCTGACTAACATGAACTTCCAAATGAACTAATAAGTACAATTAGAACACATGTGTTTTGGGTGGGGAGGGTGTTATATTTAGAGAGGGTGTCAATAGAAGATTTTATTTTAAATTAATTTCACATGAAAACCAGAGGCATACATGGGTAGCGGCATTGTCACTTGATTATTTTTTCAAGGTCTCTGTGAGACTTCCAATCATTCAGCATGAACAAGCAGTACATGTAAAAAGAAGGCGCCACTTTTTGGGTGTACTGTTTGTCCGCGTTGGGTGGCTGGAAGTGTTAGCAGGTATCTTGGGATATCTAATAAAGTTGCAATGTTATTTTCAATGCTGTTTCTTTAAAGGGCAGCTTGCTATGGCTATACGCCTTAGCCAAAAATATTTAGTCATTTTTCAATTAAAAATATTTCGATGCTGTTTCTTTAAAGGACATGTTGTTATGGCTATATGCCTATAGGCAAAAAAAAAACTATTCAGTTATTTTTCTAATTGAAAATATTTTAAAGCTGTTCCTGTAGATAAAATATTAAGTCATTTTCAATTAAAAATATTTTCATTGCTGTTTCTTAATTTAAAGAGCAGTGTGCTATGGCTATATGCCTTGGCAAAACTATTCTATTTTCCAATTGAAAATTGGTTATAGCTGTTTCTATAATGGACAGCTATTGCTATCACTAGCTATATGTTTTAGCCCAAGAAATAGACTGTGCAGTTAATTGTTTAAATGTCATTTCTTTATGGGTGACGTCAACTTGCTATGTTGCAATGTTTTTCAGTACTGTTTCTTTAAAGTGCAGTGCTTACTTTTGCTATATGCTTAGGCTTTAAAAATGGACTGTGCAGTTTATTATTCTTACAAAAATCTTGAAAAACTCCTGGGATACACTGCCTATAAATATGTCAATGCAACGTTGTGGGTCTATGACTAATAAGCAAACGGGTTGCTATAAAATAGGGCTATTAAATTTCTCTGAACACATTAGTACCAGACATATTATTTTCAAACATTTCATGTTAGAGACCACATGTATGAAAATGTTTTTTGAAATGATACCATGTTTGGAAAGCACACAGATCATAATGATCTGATCATTGTTTGATAAGCTAATCCTAACATCGACTAGATTCCAGGATAAGTAACAAGTTTATTTAGTACACATGTATCAGTTTATTATGGAGTGAATTTATAGTGATGTGTGGGTTGATAACATTATGATGTGGAGATTGGCCTATATAATTAGAGAATGTGTTAATTAGAGATTGACCTAATTAGAAAATGGGTTAATTAGAAATTGGCCTAATTAGAGAGGGAGTTAATTCGAGATTGGCCTAATTAGAGAGTGGGTTAATTAGAGATTGGGTTGACCAAAGAAGTGGCTTATTAGAGAGGGCGGGGGCTTAAAAGTGGAATTACTGTAACTTGTAAGAACACACCACATGCTTTGCAACACATATATTAAAGCATTAGACGAGCTGTGAATTCAATAAAAGTAAAAATTCTGCTCTGCGTCTTTTCTTTATATTCTCTCTTTGTATACTTATATATATATCAATAAAAACACATACACTTAGTTTGTAATTCACATGCATTACTATTAGAATAGGAGATCATTTGTGTTTTCTCAATAAAAAGAACAAAATTTTTATATTCAGTGTATTTATTCTGTAGTTATATAGTTTGATATAAATATATATCAATAAAAACACATACACACTTAGTTTGTAATTCACATGCATTACTATTAGAATACGAGATCATTTGTGTTTTTTCAATAAAAAGAACTAGATTTTTGTTTTCAGTGTATTTATTCTGTAGTTATATAGTTTGATATAAATATATATCAATAAAAACACATACACACTTAGTTTGTAATTCACATGCATTACTATTAGAATAGGAGATCATTTGTGTTTTTTCAATAAAAAGAACAAAATTCTTATATTCCGTGTATTTATTCTGTAGTTATATAGTTTGATATAAATATATATCAATAAAAACACACACTTAGTTTGTAATTCACATGCATTACTATTAGAATAGGAGATCATTTGTGTTTTTTCAATAAAAAGAACAAAATTTTTATATTCAGTGTATTTATTCTGTAGTTATATAGTTTGATATAAATATATATCAATAAAAACACACACACTTAGTTTGTAATTCACATGCATTACTATTAGAATAGGAGATCATTTGTGTTTTTTCAATAAAAAGAACAAAATTCTTATATTCCGTGTATTTATTCTGTAGTTATATAGTTTGATATAAATATATATCAATAAAAACACATACACTTAGTTTGTAATTCACATGCATTACTATTAGAATAGGAGATCATTTGTGTTTTTTCAATAAAAAGAACAAAATGTTTATATTCAGTGTATTTATTCTGTAGTTATATAGTTTGATATAAATATATATCAATAAAAACACACACACTTAGTTTGTAATCCACATGCATTACTATTAGAATAGGAGATCATTTGTGTTTTTTCAATAAAAAGAACAAAATTTTTATATTCCGTGTATTTATTCTGTAGTTATATAGTTTGATATAAATATATATCAATAAAAACACACACACTTAGTTTGTAATTCACATGCATTACTATTAGAATAGGAGATCATTTGTGTTTTTTCAATAAAAAGAACAAAATTTTTATATTCAGTGTATTTATTCTGTAGTTATATAGTTCGATATAAATATATATCAATAAAAACACACACTTAGTTTGTAATTCACATGCATTACTATTAGAATAGGAGATCATTTGTGTTTTTTCAATAAAAAGAACAAAATGTTTGTATTCCGTGTATTTATTCTATAGTTATATAGTTTGATATAAATATATATCAATAAAAACATACGCACTTTGTAACACATGCATTGCTATTAGTAGCATAATATTTTTCAATAAATGTCCAAAATCTTTGTTTTCAATGCATTTATTCTGTACTTATATAGTTCGATATATATATATATATAACATGCACGCTTTGTAACACATGTATTGCTATTAGAATAGTACAATATTTTTCAATAAAAGTCCAATATTTTTGTTTTCAGTGTATTATTCTGTAGTTGTATAGTTTATTGAAATGAATATATATCAATAAAACACACACACGCTTTGTAACACATGCATTAGATAATTATATATAATTAATGTGAATAAAGTTTCTAAAAACCTCGTTTCTTGTGTTTCATTGCCGTGAGGGTTTTTCTCCAGGTTCTCTGGTTTCCCTCAAAATTATTTTTCATGATTGGCATCTCTCTTAAAACGAAACGAAAAGGCAAGAAAAAAACAGTGTCCGTGTTGTTGGAACAGCATATGGTGGGTTTCCATGCTTCATTCATCCAGGGCCGTGCCAACCGATTTCTGGTTGGGGGGTGTGGGGGGTGTATTCCAAAATTTGTGCTCCATTCCATTCCAGGGCCCTCATCAAAAAAATTTTTCCGGAAAGCAAAAATTTTTCTGGAACTGAATGTTGGCGACGGGGGGAGGGGGGTGTCGACGCTATGTTTCCGAAAACAAAAGTTCTCAAAATCTTTCGCAATGAATATTTCCCAGAAAATTCCATAATTCAGCGCAAAAATCCTTCATTTTTTTACAAATTTCGCATTTCCAGCTTGCCAGGCCCCCCTCCCCGCAAGTTGGGCCTCCTTTTTTAACTTTTTTTTGGGAGTGTTACCCCCCCCCCCCTACACACACACACACACACACACAGGTGGCACGGCCCTGTATACAGCCCGGTAGCTAGGGACTAGACTATATAATGTACCTATTATCGTAATGCATTTCATATATTAAATTTCATACTGAACATACAATATAGCAATTAGCCTTTCTCACGTACGCCGCCATTTTTGAGTGGCTTTTCAGCCGAAGTTTGCGAGATAAGTCGACATAACAGTGACTTTTTATAATTTGTAAATGGTTAGTTTGTTTTGAAAAATTGCTTTTCGCATTGTTTTAATTATCTGCATTGCCATTGGTTAACGAGAATTAGATGCCACCCAAAAATGGCGGATATTCGTCATCGTGAGAAAGACTAATTTATGTGCTCTTTTCAGACACGTTCAAGACAAAACTATAGTTATTGCATGGACGGGAGTGTAACACAGCTTAACCCATTGACCCCTACCCCCTTAATGAATGAAATTAATGGTCTGGTGTTTAAGACAGAGTATAATAATGGGTTTAATAAGTTGCATGAATTCTTAGACTAAATAAGAAATCTTATCAATATACACAGATACTTATATATGTTGTAAACAGGGAGCGATGGGGATTTAATATATCTTATCCTAAAACATGGGCTTGACAGGGAAAGCAGGTTATATTTTAAAGCATGAAATGATCATGGATCCCACCTATTCCGGTTACTGGGTTTAATTCCTGGTGCACTGTGCAACTTGCCTTGGGAACAAAAAGTAAAAAAAGCTTTCGAAAAAGGAAGAAATTGACAAAATTGCATGTTCCAAAAAATGGTATACCCGTGTGTTAGCCTACCTGCATATGTCAAGAGAGGATTATGAAACATCAAGACAACGATGATCGAGACAAAGGCGAAATTATTACTGATGCCATGGATGACGAAGATCGAAACAAAATCGATGATGATATTTATACCGACAGGGATTCGAACACCTTGAACAAATTGCAATCATTAAATTGTACATTTATCTATATTGTATGTTTATATTTCCTTTTGTTTACGGTGTAGTTCCCAGTCAATTACAACAAATCTTACCATGTCATATTTGTGAGACTACCCGTGTTAAGCCCATCGAAGGCCGGATCGGTCAACATGGGGTTTTTTTTGAGAACAAAAAGTTCCAAAATTTTTTTTTAGTTTGAGATTACTAGTGGATAAAAAAACTTTTTAACACATTTTTAGACCTCAATTTCTCAGAAAATTCCTCAATATACATACAGGCGTAAAAACTCTCAGAGTAATGCAATACTGATGAGAACAGGATTGAACAATGTTTCAGTGCTGCCCACATTGTTCATTAGCTGTCAACAATATTGAACAATATTGTTACACCCGATTCAGGCTCGACAACATTGTTCAATATTGTTGACAAGTGTGAACAACGTGGTGAGCAAAACATTGTTCAGTCCTGTTGAGCAACGGGCTCCGCGTTTTTCGTCGTGTAACATGTTCCGCAATACGCACATTCCGGTAAATATAGATAAACATGAACTGACTGTGCAAGCATAGGTTGTGACAAATATAACACCATCTGGGCAGAATGCTTTGCAAAAAAGTAAGCCTGTATCTTTTGTAGCCTTAACTTTTCGTCCATTTTTAGCCGCTTTTCCAATTTTCACAAATAGGCAAAAAACAGCAAAAAATTAAGGCGATAGCCTTAAATTTTCGTCCATTTTTAGCGACTTATAGCGGTTTTCACAAAGGGGAAAAAACAGCAAAAAAGTAAGGCTATAGCCTTAACTTTTCGTCCATTTTTAGCCACTTATGTCATTTTTCATAAGCGGGCAAAAAACAGAAAAAAAGTAAGGCTATAGCCTTAACTTTTCGTCCATTTTTAGCCACTTATGTCATTTTTCATAAGTGGGCAAAAAACAGCAAAAAAGTAAGGCTATAGCCTTAACTTTTCGTCCATTTTTAGCCACTTATGTCATTTTTCATAAGCGGGCCAAAAACAG
>CACRXK020012204.1:0-15405 GCA_902702795.2 Paramuricea clavata
GATAGGTTATACGGGAAAGTTTTTGTTGAGCTTGGATGGAAACCTGAGAAATGTAAATATTATAATAACTGGAAAAGTAAAAACACTTAAAGAAATACTAATATAATAAATCAATAGAATTAAACAATAAATTAAATAAAAAATAAAAAACACTTAAAGAAATACTAATATAATAAATCAATAGAATTAAACAATAAATTAAATAAAAAATAAATTCGAAATTAATTATTAATTAAATACCTTATTTTTTTTTACACATATAGTATAGAGGAAGAGTAAGAAAATGAATTCAGTAAAAAACAACAACATGTCAGAAATGAGCATCGAACAACTTATGGCACTTAACAGTATCTTTGATGGTGGAGATGATGTAGAAGCGAATGTTAACGAAATCCTGGAGGATGCGGATTACAGGGTAACACCCGATAGCAAAGAAGATTACTCCCACAGTGAAGGTCCATTCGTCGATGAGGTGGACTTCGATATGGTGGTACGTAAGCCTAGAAGAATACCTAAGAACTACAAGGGTAAAAGAGGAATTATGCCCACGTGGAAGTACTCCGACAGACAAAAGGCTAAGGCCGTGCTTGTAGAGGAAGCGTACCAGAGCCTATTATCTAAGGGAGTTCAAGGACTTCCACCAACAATGGGAGGTAGATGGCGCACCGACGATGTTCTTGTTAACGAGGAAATTAAGAGGATTGGAAATGAGAGGAATCCTAAGGTAAAGCGTCCCAGAGGCAGGGCACCAAAGGTAAAGGTTGATGCTGAAGTGAAGGTGCCAAAGAAGAGAGGCAGACCACCAAAGGTAAAGACCGATGCTGAAGTAAAGGTGCCAAAGAAGAGGGACAGACCACCAAAGGTAAAGGTTGATGCAACAGTAAAGAAGCAAACTGTAGCAGGAAGATTCCTGAGCCAGAGGAAGGTAAAACTCTCAGTGCCAGCAAATAGTGTTATAACTCCAACGGGTCCAGGCAAGTTTACGATCAGTGTGGATCTTAATAAGAAATCTGCGAGGAAAGCTCCTGAGGTGCCTAAGGGTGTAGCACCATGGAGACCAACACCTAAGCCTAGAACGGTACTTCCTAGGGAAAGACCTGTACCGAAACCTAGGACTAAGCTTCCTAAGGAAAGACCTGCACCGAAACCTAGGACTAGGAAACCAGTGTCTCCTCCTAAGGTCCGTAAGCCTGTAAGGGTGTCGAGGGAAGCCGAGGAGCAGCCTATGGTGGTTATTCCAGAGGAACACAAAATAGACCCATTCGGAACAGACCTTGAAAAGCCATTCCACAGGAAAATTGAAACAGCCGCCAATGGAGCCGCTGTGACTTACTCGATAACTCCTCATTATATGGACCCTCTGGATCAGATGACTGCAAGTAGACAGGTAGTGAGAGGAATACTTGTGAACGAGTTGAAGAGAATGGGTGGGTTGAAGTACACAGAGACCCTGAAGGTGAGGATGTCCAAGAAAGTCGGTGATGGGAAGACCAAAAAGGATTCGGTCTACTTCAAATCTAAGACTGGCACTGTTACGAACTTCGAGGATATTGAAAGTACAGCTGCTCAAAACCAACTGACAATCTTGTGTAGAATTGAAACCTTCCAAAACCTAGGTTCAAACTGGATTATACTCAATATTGAGAGTCATTATGTGAACATTGCGATGTACAAACCACTAGCTGAGAGTTCGTACATGAAACTACCCGCTGACATCAGTAATTCAATGTGTGGGCTCATCAATATGAAGAATGATGATAACATGTGCTTTATGTGGAGTCATGTGAAGTACCTAAACCCTAAGGCTAGAAGAGCAACTACTATTACCCAGAAAGATAGGGAATTCGAGATGAACCTAGACTACAAAGGTATAGAGTTCCCCGTGAAGATAAGTGATATTGATAAGATTGAGAGGAAAAACAGTATCAGCATATCAGTGTTCGGTTATAAGGGTAAAAAGCAGTTCTACCCTATAAGGATTTCCAAGGGTGAGTACGAGGATCACATGGAACTTCTACTCCTGGGTGACGGTGATGGTAACAGACATTATGTTCTCATAAAGGACGTGAATAGAATGTTGTGCAGTGTGAGTAAACATGGACATAAGCAACACTTCTGCTTACACTGTCTTCACAGTTGCGTTAGCGAGGAGGTATTGGAAAAGCATAAGGAAACATGTTTACAGGTAAACGGAACTCAGGCCACAAAACTCCACAAGGAAGGGACAAAAATTAAGTTAAAAAATTATAGGAACTCAATGCCTGTACCGTTTGTAATATACGCTGATTTTGAGTCCATACTAGTGCCTGAAGAGAGAAAAGAGAAGTCAAAGGACAGCGAGGACAATAGTAGCACAGAGCTCTACCAGACACACAAGGCCTGTAGTTTTAGTTTAGAAACAGTCTGCCACTAAGATGATAAGTACTCTGGTGAGTATAAGAGTTACGTTGGAAGCGACGCTGCACTGGTATTCCTAAAGATTGTCTTGAAAGAGTCCTTCAGATGTAGACAGATGGTCAACGATATATTCAAGAAGAAAATGGTAATTACGCCTGAACAGGAATTCAAATTCCAGACTGTAAGAAACTGTTCAATATGTGGTAACGATCTTGGTGAGGATAGGGTAAGGGACCATGACCATGTAACTGGAATGTACCGTGGAGCTGCTCACAACATATGTAATCTGAAGTACAGAATTACATGGAAAGTGCCAGTGGTCTTCCATAATCTGAGAGGTTACGATAGCCATCTGATTATGCAGGAAATTGGTAGGTTTAAGATGGACGTCAATGTGATCCCAAATAATATGGAAAAATACATCTCATTCTCACTGGGTAAAAATCTAGTCTTCATAGACTCTATACATTTCATGGCTTCTTCACTGGAAGCACTGGTAAGTAACCTTTTACCTGAGGACTTTAGGATAGTAGGAAGGAGGTGGAAGGGTGAGGACTTCAAACTAGTAACACAAAAAGGAGTGTTTCCATATGAGTTCCTAGATGATATTAGCAAACTTGACGCAAAAGGTCTTCCGAGCAGGGAGGAGTTTTACTCATCACTATACGAGTCAGAGGTGAAGGAGGAAGACTATCATAGAGCTCAGAAAGTATGGAATCACTTTGGGATGAAAACCATGAGAGACTACCATTATCTCTACTTGGAGACTGACGTTCTTCTGCTGGCCGATGTGTTCGAGAACTTAAGGAGAACATGTCTGGAAAGTTACGAACTTGACCCCGCACATTACATGTCAGCACCTAGTCTGAGTTGGGACGCTTTCCTGAAAAAGTCAGGTGAAAAAATAGAACTAGTAAGTGATATGGATATGTTCCAGTTCTTCGAGAAAGGTATGAGAGGTGGTACAGGTTATATTGCCCATAGACACTCCACAGCTAATAATAAGTACATGGAGACTTACGATGAGTCGTCTGAGAACAAGTACCTGATGTACCTCGACGCTAATAATTTATATGGCTGGACGATGTCACAATCACTACCTAATGGAGAGTTCGAGTGGGTTGAGGACCCTGATAATATAAAGCTGGATGACTACTTAGGAGACGGTGTGAGAGGGATGGTTTTGGAGGTTGACCTGGAATATCCACACGAACTTCACGACTTACATAACGGTTATCCTCTAGCACCAGAGAGTAAGGAAATTGATGCTTCTATGTTGTCAGATTACGCGAAGAGTATTGCTGAGAATTTCCAACTGACAATTGGAGGAGTAAGAAAACTAGTGACTTCACTAGGCCCCAGGAAGAAGTACGTCTCACATGTACGTAATCTGAAACTGTACACAGACCTTGAGATGAAACTCACGAAGGTACGTCCATAGAGCGGTTACATTTAAGCAGTCTCCCTGGCTCAAGGACTATATAGACTTCAATACGAAAAAGTGGTCAGTAGCCCGTAACACGTTCGAAAAGAACTTCTTCAAGTTGATGAACAACTCGATCTACGGAAAGACTATGGAGAATCTTAGGAAAAGGGTTGATGTGAAATTAGTGTCCTCCAAAGACGACCTCCTAAAACTGACAGCATCACCATCCTTCCAGTCACATCGAATC
Organism: Paramuricea clavata; assembly: GCA_902702795.2. Classification (NCBI taxonomy): domain Eukaryota; kingdom Metazoa; phylum Cnidaria; class Anthozoa; order Malacalcyonacea; family Plexauridae; genus Paramuricea; species Paramuricea clavata. Next base: position 4,071 of record CACRXK020012204.1, read on the forward strand.
ATGAATGAGAATCTCATAGTAGTAAAGCGAATGAAGGAAGTGCTAACGCTGAATAAGCCGTGTTACGTGGGAATGAGCATCTTAGATCTATCCAAGACTCTAATGTACGACTTCCACTACAATATCATCAAGAAGGAGTACGGTAACAGTTCAAGGTTACTGTTCACTGATACTGACAGTCTGATGACGAATGAACTGAAGACGGATGATGTCTATGAGGACTTCAGGAGGATCGGTGAAGAGCAGGATTGCTGGGATAATTCTGATTACCCAAAAGATAGCCCTTACTACTCAACCCACAACAAGAAGGTTATAGGTAAGTTTAAGGATGAAGCTGGAGGAGTACCCATAATTGAGTTTGTTGGGTTGAGGTCAAAAATGTACTCCTATGTCAAGGAAAACGGTGGGGGTGGAATGACAGCTAAAGGGGTTAAGAAGTATGTCATCAGGAACAAGCTCACTCATGAGAACTTCAAGAATGTAATCAACACGAAGGGTAGGATGAGACACAACATGAATACAATCAGGAGCACGAAGCATACAATTGGAACTTATGAAATGAGGAAGGTTACTCTGAGTTGCTTTGATGATAAAAGGTATCTTTTGAAGGATGGAGTTACCAGTTATGCTTATGGTAACAAGAATATAAAAAATAGCGACTGAGAAGTTCCCACAAAGTAGAAAGTAATAATCCTAAAGGGTAAATAAGCAGGTAGGGCCCCCTGCCTTATGTACCCCCAAGGAGAAAATAAAAGTTGTTGAAGAGGCTCTAGATTAAGCAAATCGGATCTAGATGTTTGAGGGTTTGGGAATCCCTGGTATTTTGATAGAAGAGAACGGTGAATAGTTGGAATCTGAGTGTGACAACTAAAATCGGTATTGTGGAGGTTGTAGGAAGTATTAATCAGTGCTCAGAATTAATATCCGACGGTTCTGTGTAGGGGTGTGTGTGTTACCTCAAGGGTATTTTAAAAGTTGTCGAAGAGGCTCTAGAATAGCAAATTCACTGTACCTACACCCAAGAAGGACAACACTTAATTAAGAAACTAAATTCGGTGTAGTACAGGGACTGCAGTAGTGAGATCACTGGTTCCGGAGCGAGACCATTTTTTCGGCGAAGCCGAAAAAACGTGGTCTCGTTCCGAAACTAGTGGTCTCGCTACGGCAGTTCCTATACTACTATAATTGTTTTCCATGTCTTTGTTTAGCTTTCGCGATTTCAGATATTTTCATTTATATTTATTTTTTCTAATCGTACCGGCTTTGACGTTGTATCGGGTAGGATTAGAATTAATCCTACCTGACATGATGTAAAAGCGGGTAGGATTAGAAAAAATGTATATAATGAGGTGTATTAGTTTTTAATTTCCCTAGCTGCGCAATCATGATATTATACTATATAAACTTTCTTTTTCGGCTTCGGGTTTTCTTGTTAGTCGTTGGGTTTAGCGGGTGTTTAAACTGTAGCTTGTGGTTTTACTGGCACTGTCCAACAAATGTATCACCAAATCGGTTGTTTATCAAGCCACAATCACGAATAAAGGACAAAACTACAAATATATCTCCCCAAACATATGTCGGACTCACAGAAAACTCGTTCAAAACAAGACTTGTAAACCATAAAGCATCATTCAACTCTTTTGACAAACGGAAAGCTACTTAACTTAGCAAATATGTGTGGGAATTGAAAAATCGTAACATCGATTATACAATCAAATGGAAACTATAAAAACGAGCTAAGCCTTATAACTGTGCTTCAAATCGATGTAATTTGTGTTTATGGGAGAAATACTTTATTATTTGTAAGCCTAAAATGGCCACTTTAAACAAACGTAACGAGTTAGTATCAGCATGTAGGCATAATAAAAAATTCCTTTTAAGTAACATTTAAAAGCTGGACATTTAAATATACCGCTGTGTTAATCTTTCCGCGTCCTGTCAGCTTATCATGCACATAACATGTGCATTAAATCGTGTGCTTTGTAAATAGGATTAAGTTTCAAGTTTCATCCGAGAAGCCAATCAGCTTCAATTTCAGATTCGCAGCTCCAGTTTCAGATTGAACCTGGAGCCAGAAGCATGGCGTTCGTGTACGAATGGCTCCACACAGCCTTCACCCATCCTAACAATATTGTTTTTTCGTTCTTCTTCAAGAAAAGGACTATCATATAAAGCAATCACTGAGTCGCTACTTCTTCTAGATTGCTCGAAACAGCTTGCATAAGTCAAGTCGCCAAACTGTGTCGGGTCAATTAAATCTTGAGAAAGATACGGTTAGTTCCCATCTAAATCGCTGTATCGTCGTAAGGAATAAAGGTAACGCTATAATAATTTTTTTCATTCTTCACTAATAAAATATCCTTTAAATATAGTTTTCGCTCTTGCCTGATAAATTACACATTATTTATATATATATATATATATATATATATATATATATATATATATATATATATATATATATATATATATATATATATATATATATATATATATATATATATATATATATATATATATATATATATATATATACGAGTAGGTTTATGAATACGAAACGCAAAGAGTGCTCAATATCATAAAGATAGAGCAAATTTAGAATTTCGCTTACCTCAAAATTCCGCAACAGTCTGTTGCATTCGTCAAAATTCCGCAACAGTCTGTTTCGCCTGATGATTCTTTACTGATGAAACAGACTGTTGCGGAATTTTGAGGTAAGCGAAATTATATATATATATATATATATATATATATATATATATATATATATATATATATATATATATATATATATATATATATATATATATATACAGACGGTACCATTTCGGCCTTATGGGCCTCATCAGTGTACTGCTGATGAGCAGGATGGAAGTAACTGCTATTTACAGTTACCTTTGATGCCTCACGAATGTGAGACATCAAAACCATGCCAAAGCGGCTAAAACTGCAAGCAGTGAGGGTGCGCAATGGATAAGCGGCAATGGCTCATCCTGTAGACCGCTCAATATGACCTAAAGGCCATAGAGCGATATCTAACTACAGAGGGTACCGTTTCAGCCTAATGGGCCTCATCAGTGTAGTGCTGATGAGCAGGATGAAAGTAACTCTTATTTATAGTTACCTTTGATGCCTCACGATTGTGGGACATCAAAACCATGCCAGAGCGCTCAAACTGCAAGCAGTGAGCGTGCGCAATGCGTAAGCGGCAATGGCTCATCCTGTAGAGCGCTCAATATGACCTAAAGGTCATAGAGCGATATCTAACTACAGACGGTACCGTTTCGGCCTTATGGGCCTCATCAGTGTAGTGCTGATGAGCAGGATGAAAGTAACTGCTATTTACAGTTACCTTTGATGCCTCACGAATGTGGGACATCAAAACCATGCCAGAGCGCTCAAACTGCAAGCAGTGACCGTGCGCATATATATATATATATATATATATATATATATATATATATATATATATATATATATATATATATATATATATATATATATATATATATATATAGTTTTCGTTTTACCTCAAAAAACCACAACAGTCTGTTTCATCCGTATAGGAATCATGAGTGTATTGTTTGCGTTGTTTTAGAACGATGATTCCTATACGGATGAAACAGACTGTTGTGGTTTTTTGAGGTAAAACGAAAACTATATTACGCTCTATCTATATGGTATTGAGCACTGTTTGTGTTTCGTAAAGAGTGTATATATATATATATATATATATATATATATATATATATATATATATATATATATATATATATATATATATATATATATATATATATATATATATAAACTCCAGAGAAAACTAAAAGAGAAAAAGAAAACTAAAAGCGCTAGACCCAAGCCGATTGTTTTAAATAATGTGTAATTTATCAGGGAAGAATGAAAACTAATATTTAAAGAATATTTTAATTTTTATCTGAGATAGAGCGGTTTTAGTACGATGACTTGTCGACTGACCTGCGGTAAGTGTCAATATGTGGCGGTTCGGCGACTCGTCTTGTGCAAGCTGCTCAGTCAAGGTTTAAATTGGTATAAGCTGAAAAATATTCTGATATGATGCAAATATTGTGGGTAAAGAATGAAAAGAATATTTTGACGATAAAGAACTTGTGGCGGGGAATGAGCGTTTTGAATCGCTAAGCGGCACGCGTGTTTTCCGTCCGATCAATATATATGTCGCTGTGCGATGACATAACTTATGCGAGCCCTCCAGAGAAAACTAAAAGCGCTACAGACAATCCGAATGCTTTAGATGATGTGGAAATTATCATTGAAGAGTGGAAAGAATTATTATAGCGTTACATTTATTCCTTACGACGATACAGCGATTTAGATAGGAACTAACCGTGGCTTTCTCAAGATTGAATTGACCCGACACGGTTTGGCGACTTGAATTATGCAAGCTGTTTAGAGCAATCTAGAAGCAGTAGTGACTATGTGATTGCTTTATATGATAGACCTTTTCTTGAAGAAGATCGAAAAAAAATACTGTTAGGATGGGTGAAGGCTGTGTGGAGCCATTCGAACACGAACGCCATGCTTCCGGCTCCAGGATCAATCTGAAACTGGAGCTGCGAATCTGAAACTGGAGCTGACTGGGTTCTCGTGGGTTTTATTTTATAGTATATGAGGTGAATTTATCTGAAGAGTGCCACATATTGTGGTACGAAACTATTTAGTAATAAAGATGCCTAGTGGATTTTGTTGGTTTCTTATACCTCAATTTAAATATGCTCTGGTTGTCCATTGAGCACAAGTTTTTATAACCAACGAAACCAATGCAGCTGAGCATATTGCTTCCAAAGTAATGCCGCAATGCGCGCGCAGTAACTGGCCGAGCCTAATCAAGTTAGTCTTAAAAGTGTTCCATCCACCTCAGAACAACTCTCTGTATACTACTGTATGTTTTAGTATTGATCAAATTAGGTCGAAATTTATTTCTATTCCTTTATTTTTTTAAATGCGTTTCAAAAGTTCGGTATGGTTCACGTAGCTTTTTGTGTATGTCAAATATTTAATTTGGTTTCAGTCTCGATCTTTAAATGTTGTTTTTGACGTTCCAATGTAGTGGCATGGGTTCACAGAGATGCTGTTTGTGCGGCTTGAAAAATAAGGGTTGATTTGTATACTGTCTTTACACACGCATATCTACTGGAGTGTGAAAGCGCGCTTATCCGTCCTACAGTTGCAAATGTTTGTGTCTTCATTTTGGGGCTTTATTTTGCGAATTACGCGTGAATTATATTTGGCAATTGTATAGACTTCACATTGTTTAAGCAACTATAAAACAGTGTACTCAATATAAGAATCTACTTATTAATATATATTGAAGCTTGCATACAACCACTAACTATTTTTGTTTTCGCGAATTTGCACTATAAGACACTTTTCAAATTACCTCCTTTCATGCAGATAAACGCGAAACGATTGGAACACTCGGAGTCTACCAAACTGGATTTTCCTCTTCTCATCATAACACAGCCTTTATCATCTATGGCGAAATAAATATTGGTCATTTTCTTGCTCTACTAATTTGTTCATGTTGTTTCGAATTATCATAAGCGTAAACCGCTGTCACTGTCACAGTCACAGTCACAGTCACTGCTTTTGATATTTTCTCTGCTTTACAAACTATTACTGTCAGAAATACCATTACTCTCACGTTCATTTCATTCTATAAAATTCCCTAAGTTGATATATCGTTCTCCACATTTCTACATTTCAACTAGATGTAAGTTTAGAAATCGTTCAGGTCTGGGCCGGTTGCACGCTATGCCCCGAACAAAATTTAGACGCTCCAGAAAATTGCGTTGTTCGATGCCCGTATGGCACTTTCCACCCGTTAAATTTTGGCAATCTGCTAGATGAAGTTATACAACTCTTGAGACCGTTTAAATTGCTATCCGGCAGATAAAATCAAAGTTTGAATATAAGACAATGAGTATATCGGATGAAAGAGATGGGATAATGATAGAAATGCAATTGTTGTGGAGTCACCTTTCTAAATCCGACAAACGCCAAAAAACTCACTTTTAACTGGGTCGGTCTTTGAGGTATAGTACACCGACGTTCTCGACTTTTCCTATTTATTTACGGGACCAGTGTTGGTATTTATAAACGTTTCAATTATCCGGATTTTATTTTTATCCGTTTCAATTATCCGGTTGTTTTCTTCTATTTTATGTACTGTACGTCGAAAACAGGAAGAAAAACTCAAACTTTTACATTTGAAAACAAACAATGAGTTGGAAAGCCAAAAAATGTACAAATAAATAGACGACAACACGTAGGACTTTTGTTCGCTCGCTTAATCGCTTTGATCAGCCAATCAAAACTTGGGATAAAATGTTTTTAAAATTGTTCCGAAAAAAGTGCAAGGTGAAGGGACAAATATTCAAACAGTATAAAACTCAATCAACTGTAAACAGATGACCCAACTCTCAGTTTTTGCTATTGCATTGAACTTTTCGCAAAAATAAGCCAAAAATAAAATCTTTAATAAAAGGAGTATCTATAAGTACATGAGAGGCTCAGCATTATATATTCTGGTCTTTTGCGACGGAACATTTTATGTTTTCAGAATATCTTATTTGTAAGATTGAGGAATCATTTAGTGTTTTCTCAAGTTCTCGGAATATTTATATGTTGCTGCTGTCATGATATTAGCCTACGTTTTAAAACGACGACGACGGTGACGACCACCTAACGTCTGCTCACATTCGCTATACAAGATAGACCTTCAATGACCTTCACATGCATGGGCTATTATCAACAAGCCTGTATGGTCTGTATAGTATTATTAAATTTGACAGTTTTAACACTTCGCATCAGAAAGACTCTTTTAATTCTAATATAAACGAAAAGAAGGATTTTTTCGTAAATCTCACAACTGTCGCAGGAAATCACTTATTTATCACGCCGTTACCGAAGCTATTCGATGTAATATTCCGATTTAAATATTTAAACCACAAACCATTTTGCTATACGTACACTTTGTTGTTTTAAATTAATAAGCATTCGTCTCCATCGCTCGTTCTTCAACAATGACTCTGCTGTGCCATATAATACAGTCAGAATATTTCCCTTCCAATGCCTTCGCTTCTTCATCGCTCTCGATTCAACTTAATAATGACACAGCCCTGACTCCTAGATCATGTAGTTTTTTTACCTGATTTCGTATTGAATTTGTCAATGGCGAAACCACGATTACTAAATGTTTACAATGTTCACAGTTTGTTTAAATATTTACATGTAAATCCGAAAATTACATCGAACAGCTTCGGTGACGGCGTGATATAAATAGGGAGCTTTAGATTTGACTACGAGTACGACTACGAGTACGAGATTCGTCAAGCGAAACACATGCTGTATGCTTACGCCATCCCGTAATGACGCGATAAAGTCGTAGCCGTCGCCCGTCTGAGTACGAAGTTGTGGAGAAATCTCGTTGTCCTCACGACGACTTTTCAAAAAAAAAAGAAAGTTGGCTTTTTTTTGTTTTCCAAAAATAATTTGTGGCATTTATACAGCGTTTATCCGGACGCAAATAATACATTACTACTAAATATCTGGCCTGTTTTTAATGTTTATGACTTATTTACACGTTTTGCAGGGGATTTTAGTCTGCAAGAGATTTAGTTTATAAAACTTTTTCTCTCGTTGTTGGTTTACTGCTATAAAAGCAACATTTGAATGGAAACGAAAACGACTACTGTAATTTTCTAGCACGCGATCAAATCTCGTACTCGAACTCGTAGTCGTAGTCAAATCTAAAGCTCCCTAATAAGTGATCTTCTGCGACAGTTGAGAATTACGAAAAAAATGTTCTTTTCGTTTATATTAGAATAAGAAACCTTTTTCTGATGCGCAGTGTTAAAAGTTTCAAATTTAAAAATACTACAGACTTGTTGATAATAGTCCGTGCATGTGGAGGTCATAGAAGATCGATATTCCAATTATCATGTAGATGTATGTGATTGGTTAATTGCCGGAAAGTCAAATGCATAACGAATGTGAGAAGACGTTAGGTGGGGCCTCGGTCACTAACAACGTCTGCGTAGGAGGCTATATTAAAGGATACGGGCCCTTAAAAATCATCTTTTTGTACTAAAATTGGCTGGAGGCCAGAATACTTATTATCATTCACTTTATAGTATTCTCAATTTTGATTGGTAAGTTACCTGCAAATAACTGCGTGCAAAAAATAGACTGGGCATGCGCATTTGTAAAAACGTTGCTCAGCTACAAATAATAGTCTGAGGATGAGCATTGCCTTCAATTTTTGTAAACAATGGCGGCTCACTTTCCTGAAATTTCGGAAAATGAGTTGTCTTGCTTACTTTCGCCAGCATTGAGAAGCAAAATAAATCAACGAAGATGATCTAGTTGGCTCAACGTTGCCAACGTCATTCGCAAGTTTTATGCAGAAGCAAGAAAGAGAGACGGCGAACTTGTATTGAACGAAAGATAAAATGAAGCTTTATAAGTGAATGATAAAATAATTATTGAATTCGGTTGCCGCAAAATATCGTGATTTGTCGCTGGCGGGCAGATTTTTACCTCGTCCAATAATTGGTAATTATTCTCTATGATCAGGCGGAGAAAAAAGGAAATTGTTATATCATATATGCCACAAAATTACAAAACACAACAACATACACTACATAACACACAATATTAAAACTAAATTACGTCAGAATGTGGAAAATATGTAGGTAAATGTTTATAGTTCAACATGTTACATGTTAATAAAGATTTGAGAGATTCTGTTTCATTTTCTATTTAAACGAACCAGTTGATCGGACCTTAATGTATTTTTTTGATGGAGCCCCAAACAGTTGGACCTTGAAACCGGATATCAATCCTAAAGTTTCCAAAATTAATTCTCACTTTAGGAATATGATACGATTTTTTTCCAGTAAACTTGTATTATGATTATGAACACGATTAATATCAATGACGAAATTATCAAGAACTGATGGGAGGAGGTGATGATGAAATTTATGCATAAATATCGCTATGTGTAAAGTAACAAGATCAAATAATTTTATAAAGTTTAAACCCTTGAATATTGGGCTGGAATGATCATCGAAATTAGCAAATGTTATTTTCGAACTGCCTTTTTTTTGCAATATATACAATGAATTGAGAGTTGTTTGGTAGGTATTTCCCCCAAACAGCTGTACAAAGCATACATTTCTCGTTTGTTTACGTTCTCAATTAACGAGAAATTTGAAAAGTTTCACACGCCCTCTCGAGCGTATATATAGATGATATTACACTGCGGCGCGAAGATATGACTTTTATCTTCGAGTGGTGCGCATGGTATTGTTTTTAACACGAAAAGATAAAAGTCACATGCGCAAACGTCGTTCTTTTCGCGCCATCACGGCTTGTTAAAACCCCCTTTTTACGCGCAGGTAGATAATCAAATTCAGCTGCTTTCACGATAAAATGCTATCCGTCTATCAAGATGCTTTATAATTACGAGTAATGTAACTCGGTGACTCGGTATCGAGAATGGGAATAGAAAGTAATCAAAACGTCTTATGAACGGATGCGGATTATTTAATCAGTAGTGGTATAACATATACCGTTGGAAAAGGTGATTTGCATGGCGCTTGGTCCACGTTTTTTAAAAGCTCCAATGGGCACAGCCGACTCGCGTTATCCCAGATACCTTTTATTTCCAAAGGGAACACGAAAAAAAGTTGATTGAAAAATATTAATAATATTATCTATTACCTTTTCTTTATTTAAAATATCGACAGTGAATACAGGGTTTTATTACCTTATTACTCGTGCCAGGCATTTGGCCGCTGCACGAGTATAAGAATTCATCATCTTTCCCCTTACGAAGCTTTGTTTCTCCAACGGAAGTTGTAATGCACTTTTAACGCACCGAGTACAGTTTTTATTTCGAAAATTAATGTTTGGTTTACCTTCATTCTTCGAACTATGAATAATGTCCTGTAGATTCTTTGCGTGATTGTAGGTCATATTCTTAAAGTATGAAGTCGCATATTTAAAGAAGTACATTTATTACGCCGAGGATGGGGGTGGGGATCAAAATGTCTTGAAAAATGCTCATATTTTTACAGTGCCCCTATTGCCGTTTTTGGTACTCTAGTTTATTTATTTTTTGGCACCAATTTGTGACGTAATTTTCCCGCCAAAATGCAGCAATTCCAAAAACAAAAACATACGATTTGTACGAACAATATGTTCTATATTCATGGAAAAATTGGTACAAACAGAATGAAAATTTGAGAAATTGAAACATATTGGTCCTTTTGCATGCATTTTGACAGGCGTGTTGCAGCCTTCTTTTACGCATTCCATGTGTGCTCCCCCATGCAAGTTAATATAGAATAGATGGTTTGAAAATTATTGGAGTAGCGACATAATAACTCATTATCTATGTTAGTGAACATTTATTCATAAATTTTCACTAACATAGGGTGGTGTGGTATAGTTGGTGGTTTTCGACCCTTATTTTTGAGGGTGAGGGAGGAGGGAGGGAGGGTGAGTGAGTGAGTGAGTGAGTGAGGGAGTGAGGGAGAAGTAAATAATATTCATACAAATGAGGTTGAGGGAGGGTTAGTGAGGTTGAGGTAATTAATATTCATACAAATGAGAGTGAGGGATGAGTGAGGGTGAGGTAATTAAGAGGCTGTCTCTGTAAAAACCGCCCGCTCGAATTTCATTTCAAACATGATCTTCGCTAAAACTCTGGCAACTGGAAGGCTTTACCAAACAAAAAATAAAAACAGTCTCGGTTTGGTTGAAAGCAACTTTCCAGTCGCGCTGCAAATATTCCCCTTTTCAAGGCCTGTTGGGACGTCTCGAAAATTGAAAATTACGCATTTTTCATTGATCCGTAAAATGTTATATTCGCGTCAACTAGAAATGAATTTTATATCATTTCACTCATGAAACTCTCTAGTTTTCTTGAAGAAGAGGAAATTTTACCTACTATTAGTTGTAAAGGAAACATTAAGCACAGTGTAAACCCTACTTATGACTATAAATCAAAGAGTGGAAATGGCCTTGATTTAAATTCTATTTTTCAAATTTTGGGACCTTGTCAATCGCTCGGGCCTATTTTTCAAGGAAGTATAGTCCTTTGTTGGCAAATATATGCAAAAAATCCTGTACGATTTCAGTATTTCAAAAGTTATGGCCGTTTGTATCAACACACATGCGTGTATTTGCGATGAGTCGTCATATTGTAAAATTACTCTATCTCGTGCAGATTCTAACTTAAATGCAACAATATACAGCTTACCTCGTTACTAACTCAAGTTTATTTCCT
>CACRXK020012205.1:0-15402 GCA_902702795.2 Paramuricea clavata
TCTGGATAGATCTATTCGAAGTGGATGCACTACAATTCTCTTGCGCTCGAAGCTCACTATTAAAATATTCCATGACTTTATCAAGTGTCCAGAACTCCTCGCCAAATTTTCTGGAAATAATCATGGTAATTTCGTCAGGCAATCTATCTTTTAAGATTGGAATTAGCAATGAGCCGTAACCAGATGTGTCAAGTTTAAGGGATTTCAAATTTCTTACACAACTCTCTACATGATTATAAAGCATCCTTAGCTCTTTAATATTATCCCTAGATGCTATCTTACTGATCCTCAATGTGAGCAGATATTAAAATTTGTTCATTTCCAAACCTGCCTTTCAAAATTTCTATTGCTTTCTGATAGTTTTCTGAGTTCAAAGTTAAACCTGATACAGCAGATAAACTTTCCCCTTTCAAACATCCCTTTAGGTAATTAAATTTGTCTATGTCACTTATATGTGTGTTACTATGAATTGCTACTTGGAATTGGTCCCAAAACCCTTGCCATGCCAGTGGGTCTCCTGAAAACTCTGGTAATTGCATTTTAGGTAATCTACAATGCACTGTGCTGCCCTGCGCCTGAACGTTATTACCATCTGAAGCGCCTAAGGTATTTATTGGCTTTGTACTTTGATTAAACGCAGCTAGCCTTAAGTCTACTTTCGCCAAAACATGATAGCTGGGTTCTAACGCTTTCATATGTTCGACAACTGCAGCCTCTGTCTTTTGGATCAAGCATGTTAATAATTTCATTATGAAGAACAGCCAATTGTTCAAGAATACTCAAAACAGTATTTCTCAACCCCAAAAGTTTTGCTTGCTCACAGTCTTCAGAAGAAACATATTGGTCTAGTTCTTGTAAAAGAATTTTTAAATAAGCTGAAAGACCGGCGAGTCTACCTTTAACTTTGCCTAAATCAGTCGCCATCCTAACCTACTATATACCGAGCACGTGGTCACTAGACAAGACGACAATTAAACAACAAATATACACTAAAAACACAAACAATTACAACGCAAAATATACGCAAGTGAGAAAGAAGCCTAAGGTTAATTTCGACCGAATAAATAAAGAAGTTACCTCTACCAAGACAACAGATCTGCAACCTTTCACCGAGAAGAACGAGGTTGCGAGAATGACACTTGAAGGGCACTATTAACAACAATGTTCGCTGTCGCCGTCTGAATATTTCACCGCCGCTATAGACTTATAGATCTTTAACTGATTAGATTGTTCAAGTGTCCCATATCGGGCTCCATTTAAAAAGCAAGACCTTGATTTTTATAAAGTTTTATTTAAATTATGTGTGACATAAATTTGCACACCTGTGCGTCTCTCTCTGACATACAACACTGAGCTATTGTTCAAGCGTTCAGCGACGAATCACACAAGGTGATTCACACGACTATAATTAACCAATTACAATACGGACTATATACAAACAAAACATGAAGTAATTCACTTATAACATATAACTTATAACAAAAATATATATACACACATGAAACAAAAATAAAGTTTTTAAAAATTTTGGGTTGAGTCTAAATAAACACAATCAACCACACTACGTACGGCTGTAAAAGAAATACCTAGAACATTTGTTACCCTCAATATTTGTGAGAAATATGTTGTATTTTCAAAAGATTCTGCCTCACCAAGACTGGCCATCGATGACTATAAATATAATATCACAGAGATTCTCAGAGACCATCACCAGTGTTTCCACTCTCCAAAAGGTCAGGGCCTTTCAGAAGGGGGGGGGGGCACTGGGGGCAATTTGTGCTGCCCCCTCAGTTCAAGGGGGACCCCAAATTTTAAAAATTAAAAAAATAATTTCGAACGTTTTTTGCTATAATGGTATGAGAAAAAAATTTCTAAACCAAAATTTTACATTTATTGATGGCAAAAAAAGGGTCTGACCCATATGTTGTAATAGGAATTTTTTGCGGAAAAAGTTTTTTGAACCTTAGTTTAACTGGTGTTCGACCAGAAATTTTTTTTTACCCTTTTTTAATGTCATGCGGAAAAAAGTTTTCACTCCCTCCCCCGCTCGCCAACCTTTTTAAGTTAAGATAGGGCCCCCGAAACAAAAATTTGTCCCGGGCCTCCGAATTTCTCTGATAGGCCCTGATTATCGTAATTGCCATTTTATATGGAAATAATTATAAGTCGATGGCATTACGATGTCATGTTAGCAATGTTAGTATGGCCACGGTTGTCAGTGACGAAGTAATTATTGAAGACAATAAATATTATTATAAAACCCCTGTCGCAAATATTGATTTTTAAGGTTCGGCCTTTGCATAGCCTGCTCGTCTTCCGAGGGGGCTGCGGCGGCGTTCAAAAGCATACTAGATTTTGAAATTAGGCGGTCTCACAAACTATTAATCAAATATGATCTTTTGAAGCCCAAGGTTGTGACTATTTCCACAAAAGTGGCTTTATTGGCCTTTACGCGTTGCCGGAACAAACACATCCGCTATGTGGAACAGAAGGTGACGATGGATGTGCCAAATCCCATATCAAATGGCATGCATGCTTTAAAACAATTCATGTCAACCGGATAGCAATCGCAATGCGGCCAATGCCAATAAATGGCAATTTTAATTCAGCTATAATTTGTAATTGTGAAACATAATGATCTATAGTTAAATTAATTAAACAGTAAGCATACAAATAAATGTGAAACAGAGTTTCATATCTTATAAGTTACAAAATTAATTCACCTACTGTATAATAATTTTAACATTCAGCACTGAAATGAACTCTGAACAACATGTGTCTTAATTATGCGGTTTAATTAGTTACACTCATAAGGGCATTCTTCGCTACACTGTTCATAATTGCGATTAACGTAACTGGCAACCGACGCGCTTAAAAGTATTTCGCTTCTCAGACGATTCCTTACTAAAGAAACACCAGTCCTGAAATAGTTTTAAATAAATGCGTATGTTCATAGTCGCATACAGAACTATCAGAATAAACCAACTGATTATTGTATATTGAATATCTTATATTTCATTAAAAAATAAGTGAATGTTTAATCAATGTTTGTAAATCGGATAAAGATTCGGTCTTGATTTACATAAACTTTAGCTTCGACTTTTGCGCCTTAGACAATGTTTATTTTTAAAAATACTTCGTCAATGAACTCATAAGTTGGGTCGTTATTTAAGCACTTGTATATCAGATAAAGATCGACTGCTCATGTTTTAACTAGTACTTAATAGGCCCAGTAAACTGTAACTATCAAATGGCATACAAATAATTTACACATTGTATATATGCCTCACAATTATACATCCAATGCACAATTCAAATGTCCATTGGACATATGCGTATCCCATTGGATCCAATGGACAACTCTAATGTCCACTGGACACATCTATGTCCATTGGATCCAATGGACAAAATCAAATGTCCACTGGACATATCTATATCCATTGGATCCAATGGACAACTGAAATGTCCAATGGACGTATGCATGTCCAATGGATCCATTGGATCCATTGGACATACTCCCTTTGCTATCTCACAGGCCTGCTGCCTGCATGGGGTCGATGTCAACCTATGACGTCATTCCTGTTAACTTACTTAATGCACAACCAAATGTCCAGTGGACTTATGCCTGTCCATTGGATCCAATGGACAAATGAAATGTCCACTGGACATTTCAATATGTCCATTGGACATCTTGCAGAGGTATTGGACATTAATCAGCTTGGCTGCCGTGCTATTGTCTTCTAATTCTCAAGGGATTGATTGCAAGTCAAAAATGGACATTTTTCAGCTTAAATTACCTATAAGCATTGTGGAAATGGAAGAGATGAGATTGCACGTGTATTATCACTATTATGTATAAAGTAAATTTGTCTCGGTCTTCAAGCTATAAAATATTGTATACACAGTATTTACTGTATTATTTGTAATACGTACATACCTTTTGCCACGTAGTTTATCCTGAAATGCCACGTTAAGTTGCCGATAAACATCTTCGGTCCAACTTTGGCAAAAATCAAACGAACTGATCACTTGCCTTTCCCTTAAAAGTTCGGCTTTCTTTTTTCCTGTTACCACAGTTTCTGCACTAGGGCTGCTTAACAAAACGACTTCCGTTGTAAAAGCATTATTTGCCTTCCACTTTGGCGCGGCAGATGCAGATGAGGCACTTGAACTTCAGCGACCTCGTGACGTCCTACAGTTTTGAGATCTTGCTGTATAATGGGCTATCCCAGGCAGAAAAGAAGTAACGGTGCCGCTACCTTGCTGTTGCTGACCAGTAGACGCCCCACGCCGAAAAATAGCATTAAATTCTACCATGGGATTCGTATAAGTAGTTCGGCTACGGTTGTTGGAAGCGCTTGCCGTCATTGCCGAGTTGCCGGCTACATTTGTTGGGTTGGGTTGACTCTGATTCTGAGAGATACTGGACGCCTCGGTTGGTGTCAAATTTGTGGTATGGTTTGAGCTTTCGATAACATCTGCAACAAGCGACCGAAACTGAGGACTGTTTACCACATTTTGAACAACAGATTCGACATCTCCATGTGTGTCGGACATAATTGCCAAAATCGAAGCGAAGGCGCGAAGCATCAACAATGAATATGTCGTCCAATTAATGGTCCAATGTAATGTCCCCCCCGGAATATAAAATAGCCTTCCATCCACAATATGGGTCATAAGATGAAGTAATTCCGAACGCTAAATTGTAACCTATATCACGAGCTGCATTGTGGATTGTGATCTATATCACAAGTTGTGATATAAACCATGATTTGTAACCTATATCACGAGCTGAATTGTGATCTATATCACGAGTTGTGATATAGACCATGATTTGTGATGTATATCATGCGCTTTCAATATTTAAATATTTGGAAGAGTAACCTATTCATCACGAGTTATACTGTATATATTTGCAGTAATATATATCACACAACTATGATCTATTTTGTCACATCTGGTGCCTCATACACAGTCCATAACATTATAGAAAAATTTATCGAGCATGAAGGTAATCTAAAACCAACACAGCCAGAACAATTTCGAAGTGCTCGAACGGATGATGTGATTACATACATTGAGTATACCAAAACGATGAAGCCGAGGACTTATGCGGTTGAAATTCGAAAGGGACTTGGGGAGAATAGAGTTTGCTTACCGCAAAATGTGCCAAGTGCAAGTTCAATAAGCAGGGTATTAAAAGACAACCTTGGGTATACAAGAAAGAAACTTACTATAGTCGCGCAAGAATCTCTCAGACCCGCTACCACAGAACGCTTGACACAGTTTTTGGCGGAATGCAGTACTATTGATCCTAACACGATCCATTTTTTCGACGAGTGCTCAGTTGTTCGAACTACTGGCAATAGAGTTGTGGTCGTGCTCCTCTTGGAAAGAAAGCAATTGAGATTAAAAAATATGCATCGAACGCGACTTTTACTGTTAATTACTAATAGATTGAATTTCTCATGTTGATATATTACAAGGAGCGTCGAACGGACTCGAACTGTTAAACTTTTTTACTGAAGCAGTACAGCAACGTGACCTATTTGACAATCCAGTAATAAAGCATGGTGATATAATTATTATGGATAATTGTGGGTTTCATCATGGCGTTCACACTGAGCCCATACTAAGAAATATTATTGCGGAGTGTGGAGTAAGATTAATATTTCAACCTCCGTACCATCCACAACTCAATGTTTGTGAATTGTGGTTCCACAGCTTGAAATGTTGGCCAAGAAAATACTCTCGTTTTACCGAACAGTACACGGAGATTGCCACACTGTCTGGACTGAGCAATATTCCAGCAGGCACATCGAGAGCGTTCTTTAAGTACTGTGGATATATTTTGTAACATAAAGACAAAGTGTGGGTTTCATAAAACATTTTTTTTAATATGCAAGTTTTATATCAGTCCGAAATTAAAAGTGTTTACCTGTAATATATTTCAACCTTCAGATGTGTGTATACTGTGTTTCCCTGCAATATATTTATTGCAAAAATTTGGTCACAACAATTTGGTCACAATAATTTAACAGACATCATATGTATTTATAGCGCAAGCAGGTTCGGCACACAATGCAATTATGCTTTGATCACTTCAAGTTGCATGCACAAAATAAACTCCCTTGGCCTTGAAACAACCTCGAATGGCTTTTGAGATACTAATGTACACTCGACTCTTTTGATCTGATATTGTTGACTTTTGTCTTTATATCAAAACAAGCTAGTTAGCGTAATTTTAATTTGTCTTACCTGTAGCATACTTGAATGAAATACAGTATATTTGCTGTATACAGAAATGCAGCGTTGGCCATTGCTTTATATGCCACTACAAGAATGCTATAAACTTAATAAGCTACTATAATTAGGCCTCTTGTACCATAATATTAAGTACTATATAGGCCTCTTGAACAGTAAAAGAACACAACTGCACTAGTTCTAAATAGTCTAGAAGTACTCTAGATGAACAAAATCGCAATGTATATTACATTATTAAAGTCACACAACTTTAATATTGTTGCTTTTCAACAATTTTATCTGAAGCCACATTCACAAGAGCTTCAAATTTGCCCCAGTCACCACCCCTCGTCACTTAACTTTGTTTTTGGACGGTCTTATTTTCAGTTGCATGTGACAAAGATGTTATGATACTTCGCTGTGTTTCAAAATTGTTGATGCAGGGCTCTTGTTGACATCGGGTTTGTAATTGTTTCGGAACAAGGCATTGACGATAGATTTGGAAAAGCCGGCATATATGTATGTTGATTAGATTGCAATGCATAACCGTACGGGTAGAACGAACAAGGGGGAATTGCTTGCATATTTAGGTCAAACATAGGTGCAGGGTACGTAGAGCCAATCGGCATATATGGTGCGTGTAGCTGATCTCCCGTATTATTTTGACCACCAATATAATTCCTCGCAAACAGGCTATTTGATTTGACATTGTGATGCCCGCCCGTATCCATGTCGTTACTAGAAGATGATGATTTTCTTCATCTTTTACGCTTCTTTTTGCTTTTCTTGCTGTGTTTTTCCGTTTTCGATCTTTTACACATAAACTGGAGGTCTTGTTGGAGATTTCTTCAGGTTGGGTGTTGTTATTGGTGTATAAATCGTCAAAATTGCTTTCCATCTCCTCATCGCTTGAAAATGAGGCATTTACTTCATCTTTCATATCTCTTTTGCATTTTTTGAGCAGAATTCGTAGTTGTTCAGCGTCATTAGCCATAACATCGGGAATTTTACCATCCAATGCAGTTCTGAGAATTCTTACGTCTCTCAAAAGTTTTGCCTGGTTAATTTTATAGAAACTGTCCATCCCAAACATACGTGGAGTTAGATTTTTCATAAAGTGATACTCACTCTTGGTTGAAAAATTTTCCATCGACGCTACTTGGGTATCAAGGTCGTTTATCGCTGCCTTTCGTTTACTTAGTTCCATTTTCATGGCATTAAGTTTCTGGAAATACTCAGGGTGCTTCTCTTTTACCCCGCAGTACGTATAATCTGTACATTTTGTCAGACGACAAGGATTCGTGCCTTGGTTTCTGTGTCCTTTGTGGTGACAATGGCCACAAACCACTTTTAATTTTCCCACAGCTTCCAGTGGTCGCACAACAATGTCCATTGAATCTATATTCATTTGAAGCTCTCTGCATTCAGTGCATTGGTTTTCCATTTTATCTTTCAGGACATCAGCCTGTGATTGTAATGCCGATAAGACATTCTGTAAAAGTATACATAGGAAAGGTTTATGGAAACCCTGCTTGCATTATATTTGTATAATTTGTTCATGTGTAGTACTGAACCTTGCTGGGGTTTTTTAAATTTCAAATAGTCAACTTAATTACTTACTTTACGAGCTTGAGATGATTCTTCTTCGTTCTTTTGAATCTTTTTCCTCGTGTTTGCGATCGGTTGTAAAGGGGAATTCTCGCGAAGAACTCCCAATTTATAAAGAAGTAAACTTTTGGCGCCCAAAAATAACTCTGTTTGAAACATAACATCGATCTGTTCCCTTGTTAACAACTTTAATTGTGGTCTTGTGTTAAAGCTGTTGGCTTTTAATGTTTGAAACACTTTCGCACTGGTTGTATCATCCAACTTCCCTTTAAATGTGAGCATCCAATCCGATAACTCGTCCATTTTAGATAGTAATACATATGCACACGCTTATTTTGTAAATCGTATTTACGAAATTCATTCGGAAGTTCGTTCCGAAGTTCACACACAACTTCCCAAATAAAGAATGTACTCCGGAAGTTCCGAATGAACTTCGGAATCTTACGGTGAAAAGTCAGCTGAAATTGACTGTAAACCATTGCATTGCAAATAACAGGAGGTTATATTACTAAAACTTGAAATATTTAAACAAACTCTTCTCTCAGTGGTATCTATCCTCGTCTTGTGATGTATATTGTACAAATAAACAATATAATAGTTAAAGATATAAAATGAAGGGGGGAAAACAACTTGTATGTGCAAATGTTGATTGTTTCATGATGGACGACTTCCAAATTAGACTTTTTTTTAACTTCTTTGTTTACATTCATAAGCAGAAGTTGCATGACATACGAACACATGCATCTTTATTTATAGCATCAGCCTAAAATATCTTGTTCTTGCAGTTCAAATGTTTCACATGTGACAGGTAACCTGTTTTTCTCCGTTGGGAATTCTATTTTGCTTTTTACACGTGTATGATATCAATTACTCTCCAGATACATTACTATACATCTAATCACGATCTAATGTGAGCCATACTCTTGGAGAGTGGATTTTCGCAATGGAAACATGTTGCTCCCTTTCTAACCTGGGAAATATTGTATGCAGCGAAAGTCGTGGGATGAGTACCAATGTAAATTTGCTTGAGTGCACAGAGGATATCCATAATCTGGTCAGTTGCCATCTTTCGAAATCTAGTTTAAAAGAGTACGAATTTATCCTGGCGAGAGCTGGATTATTTCACCTGGAGAATGAGCAACTGAAGAGTATGGTAGTTTTCCCAAATCATCGAAACATTCTTGGTCGATTTTGGAGACCCTTCGTTCCTGTCAATGTCCCGCACATGCAGGGAAAAAACGCTGTTACAAAGGGAGAAATGTTGTTAATCTTCAGCTATCCGAGGAAGTGCACAAACTGTTTGGAACAGTTGTTCAGATTGGATGCGTTGAAAGAAGCTAAAAATAGTCTAACTAGTCCAGTCTAATACAAGTCGCTCGTCACAATTTTTGTCTGATATATCTTTAACAAGAATATATATTGTAGAAAATATATCACAAGAGCGACAAGACGAGGATAGGTGTCACTTGAGAGAAGCGTTTGTTTAAATATTTTGAGTTTTAGCCGAATGGTGGGCTTATTAACAGGTGGGAAATTTGTCGCCGCTGACCAAAAAATTGCGGGCAGAAACAAAGCTCATTACATTTACATTCAAAACAAAGCAGACAGTTAGCAAGAAGCTGTTTTAGCGGATGATTTTTTGCTTTCCATTCAACGATTTGCAAATTATTGGTTATTCTTTTAAAAGTCGATCATGAATTCTTTGTTTTGGGATGATTGTTTTGTAATCGAGTGATTGGAAGAAATTAATATGGCGACGTGAACATGGGAGTAAATACCGTATACGGTCGATCCATGGCTTGTTTAAAACCGTAATAAACGAAGAAAGACGTGATTTGAGAATGAAATGTAAGTTGAAATTAACTTTATATGCCTCAAATTTTCCATCCTATGTTTCATAATGTAACTTCGGCTGTCTAAGTTCAAAATACAAGCTCGCGAAATTTGACAAATTTTGAAAATATGTAAAAATAGCTTGACTTTGAACTGTAGTTTCTCAAAAATAGCCCCTGGCCTCAATTTCAAATATAGCTAAATGAAAAGAAAAAACTTTTCGGCGTTTGTAGGTATCAAACATATCGTCAAGAAAATAGGGGCTCACAATGTTTTAGTTCAGTCTTTGAGACCCAGTTGCTTCGCACGTGTTGTGGTCAAATTTTTGCCAAGAATCAAAGGCCGAAATGTGAATTTCCTTCATGAAAACCGCTTCGAGAAGGGTCTAGTTTGAAAATTTAGCTATTAATTTCATGAGCATATTTTGGTTACACGTTAAGTATTTTTGTGCTTGATGAGATTCAAAATTTGTTGTATATTCAAGCCCGGCTTTTGTGTAATTTTGGTGATGACCGGAACAGAAATAAATATATTTTAAAAACTGGCCGTGGCCTCACGATAAAACTTTCTACAAATGTTCTCTGTTTCATGTACTTTTATTTGATATCTTAGGTATAAGCGTAAAAATAGGGGCTCATACAGTTTAAGAGGTTGTAAAATGCATGACTTGCCTCTATTTTCATGTAAACATTCGAAATTCTTCGACAGCAAAGTAGCAACTGTTTCAGATCGAATGTACACGGACAGCCCACCAGAGACAATGGCAGGGTACTGAAATAGAACGTCACTAAAAAATTATGTATGATTAATTTAGATCATGTCTACTCTTTCAACATAAAACAGTCATTTATTTTGTACAAACATTTGGCAATATTTACACGATTGTGCCTTTTTGTAAACACACGTTGCGTGTACTCCACGCAACTGTGTGGCTCATTTTACTCGCGCATGCTCAGGCAAATTTCCCACCTGTTGGGCTTATTAATTAAAGATGCTTCTCTGAGATTTATGGAATATGGATATGATTCTAGTATAGGTGGGATAGTAGCTACTTGCAAACAAAATCTAATGAAAATCTGTTTCTTGATTCGCACTATCTAATGAAAGAGTAAAAATAAATTATCTGTTATCTGTAAGAACGATTGGTCGGTCAGTTGGAGAGACATGCAGTTCAAACTTGAATATTAACAGAGGTTTGTATTGTTTGTTTTGTTTAATTAATAGTTGAATGTTCGTGGATTAGGAGCATCCACAAAAACTTAAATTACTTTTAACAAAGAAGAGAACATTTATTTGAGTGTCTGACTACGAAGCACAAGTTTGCCAGCTGTAATGACTACTTGAAACCGTCTTGTTTAAACATCAAAGAGATTTCCGCACATTGACAGGTAAACAAACAACCCAAAAATAGCTCATATTTCAGCGTTTTGTTCTCATTCAATTTTCTTTTGCATACAAGTTTTATTGTGGATTATATAGCTTCAATGATTGCTTTTTTACAATCAATGTATTCCAAAGCTCAGATAGGTGCCACTTTCGAGAATTTTTAGATTCAAATCACATACTAGACGGCGAAGAATTTAGTGACAAAAACTATGTCTGCTAAATATAAAAGAAAAATACTTAATAATATTGTATAGCCCTAAGTTGATATGGAATGTTTAATAAAGAATAGTTCTTGTTGGCATTTCGTGCCGAATTTCACTAATGCCACCACACATGTTAAAATGAGCTAAAACTCGAAAATGAAATAAAAGTTGAAAATTCTACAACCAGCTAAAATCTTACTAAAGCAAACACAGTTCATGGACAAAATACAAGAGGAAATCATTTTTGGCATTAAAGCACGTTGGTCGGTTCTTAGAGAGACAGCCTCTTAAGACATTAAAAATTACTGGAGTGTAAAGACCTTATATCATGGTCTGTGGGCAAGAGAAATAAATTTCTCAGTTTAGGTACAAAGCCATTATAGCATTTCTGCATGTGGTGAACCCTGTCACTGAAGACCCCAGCAATAAACTGCGTAAGGTAGAGTCTTTCGTTGCATCTTTTACAGCAAGATGTCAACAACTGTACCAGCCATCACAGAATTTTGCTGTTGACGAACACATGGTCAGATCGAGGAATAGGTTGGGGATTAGGCAGTTCATGAAAGATAAGCCTACTAAGTGGGGGATAAAATTGTGGGTTGCTGCAGACAGTTCTGAAGGTTATACTTGTGACTTTGAGATTTATACATGGAAGAAGTCCGGAGTTTCATCATTGCAGGTTGGGGTATGACATTATAACAAACGTACTTGCAGGGAGGTGAGTCCGGGATTGGACGCACCGAGGGTGGCTGGAAGTTTCCCGAACTTACCGAGCGAAGCGAGGTGAGTTCGGGAAACTTCCAGCCACCCGAGGTGCGTCCAATCCCGGACTCACCGAAGCTGCAAGTACGTTTGGTTTTTATCCCATACACCGAGCCATACCCACATTTGTAGCTCTTCGCGATATATTCGTCGTCTCGTCGATGTTTTGTGAACATTTTCCCGGCCAAAAAAATCACTGGGCAAGAAAATACTTCTTTATCTACGTCTACATTACCTTTACTGCATTTTTTTCTTTGGTTTTTCTTCAGTCTCAGTATGTTAGTCACCGAAAAAAGTTCTTTAAAGTTCAGGTTTATCGGCTAAATCTTGTCCGCCATATTTGTTATTGTTATTGCAACGTAAGCAGTTTAGCGGGTGAGTTCGGGCGAAAAGCAGGTGAGCTCGGCAAAAAGCAGGTGAGCTCGACGACAAGCTCACCTGCTCTAAACCAATCAGAAAGCCGCTTTTAACACAGGTATGGGATAAGGTGACTTGTCTAATAGATAAGTATTTTGATCAGGGTTACCATGTATATTTTGATAATTTTTACACTTCCCATCAGTTAGTTGGGGATTTATTCTTGTTGGGTACCCCTTCCATGGGCACAGTCAGGATAAGTAGGGTAGGATTCCCAAAGTGTCTGAAAGATGTAAAAGCCTGGGGAAAAACTCAGGCACATGGAGAGGTACGGTGGGTTAGGGAGTCAGAAGTGTTAACATTGCAATGGGTAGACAACAAGCCTGTTTCGGGGGTGGACTACTATTGACTCAGCCAATGACTCAGTTTTAGCTAAGAGAAAGGTAATGGTAAATCGGAAGTTTGCTAAGATAGATGTCCCCCAGCCTAAGGGCATACGTAGGTACAGTCAATACATGAATGCTGTGGATAGGACTGATCAGTTACTTGCATGCCACAATATTTGTATAAAATGTTATAGGTGGTGGAAAGTTTTATTTTATCATTTGGTAGATATGGCAATTATTAATAGTTTTATACTTTTCCAGAAATATCGGTCGGAGCATGAGGACATTGTGGAGTTGCAGCATAAGAACACTTATAGTATGGTAGATTATAGGGAGGCTATAGTTAGGCAAATTTGTAAATTACCAGACTAGGATGTCCCTATTAGGAGAAATTGTTTTGTTTGTTATAAGAAAGGCAGGGGAAAGATGTGTAACTACCTATTGCAAAGCTCCACAATGCAACAGTAGGTATTTACACATTTCCAGTCCTGAATATAATTGTTTTCTTGCATGGCATAGTGAAACATATATGTACAGATAGTTTCCTTTGCATGTAACTTTCCTTGTTTGAAAATCGTAATATTTAAAAAACAACAAAAAGTAAAACAAAAAATAAGAAAAGGACACAAAAAATAAGAAAGATAAACAAATTAGTAAATTTTAGTGTGTCTATTTATCATCTTAGAAGTAATTCACCTATCAATGTAAATCCTGTGGGGGGGGGGAAGGGGGGGGGGAGGCCGCAACCTCGTACCCAGGGCTTCTGCGCTTATTGCTCTCAGAAGCCCTGGGATAATCCAAACCGGAACACCATAGAACAGTGGTGCCCCCGGAAGCGGAAGTAAACAGTAGATCCAGCTAAAAACGCTGACTGGGCATATTTTTACGCAAGGAGTGAGACTGGATTATTTGTTGCAATTTAGTATATTTGGACTTGTAAAGACGTCTTAAACTGCTTCTCGCGTGGCTTTTGGAATTTAAAGTCAGGAATGATCAATTTAGAGATACAATTATGCGTAAAATAAGCCCTTTGGCGTGCAAAAGAACATCTTATACCGCGACAAAAGCAGCAATACGTGGTCAGCGATATACAGGGGCTATTCAATAAAGTGTAAATATTTATACTCGAGTAAAACCTTGGCCATTTTAAGGTCAACAAACTAGAAATCCTACTGGTAATATGGCTGACTGTCGTTTATCTTGGATTTGACGGTTTTGAACAAGATATTGCAAGGTCGATTTAATCATAAATACACAAGATTACTGTAAACATGCATCTACTTGAAGAATGTACTTATTTGGAAAACCTTTTTGGCAAATCTTGAGAATAATGGCTTTGGGAATGTTGAAAATTAAAAACTGTCAGATAGCTGCATGGACAGCATGGTTAGAAGCATACATGTCATCGGATGAAACCCCAACTTTTGTTAACTGCCAACTGAAATACATTTTAATTAATGACAATTGATATTCTAGTATTGGAATGAACAGTGTTATAAGAACCAATGGTGCTGAACTAATTTGGGTTTAATATTATAAAATATTGTTTATCATTTAGTTCTGGTTAATGACCTTACCTATTAAGTTATACATTGTGTCCTACTTTTTATTTTACTCTGACTGTCTAACACCAGATGATTTTATATGTTGGGAGAGAGACTGGTGCTCAATGGATTATCTCATAATACACACTAGTTTGTTAACATACTCTGTCTAATTATGCTAACACCACTGCATGGCAATGGAATTGAGCAGTGATGTAGCCAGGATTTCTAATTAAGGCCTTCAAGGGGGACTGAAATCCCCAGGAGGGGCCTGCACTAATTTGAATATTTGTTATTATGTAAAAATGTATTTGGACTCCAAAGCTATCCATGTATAATATAGTACAATGTAGACTTTTTTAAATTTTTAGTTGGTAAACTGCCATTTTGGGGGGCTATTTTAATGTGTTTTGGTGATTTGAAATAACCATGCAGTTAATACATGTTCAACTCAACTTAACTACAAACAAGTCTAGAACATTTCAAATATTTTGACCCCTCCCCCTTGAGCCTTTTAGACCTCTGGATTTTAGTTGCAACTTAGAACAGTGTTCCGACATACAGTGATGAGTTGTGTTTGTAAGAAAATTTAAAATTTGTGCAAAAGCATTTCTCAAATGGGTCATTCCAGAAAAGATCCACACTCCCCCCACAGAGGAAATTTCTGCCGTCCGGAGGGGAAGGGGGAAAAAATTGTTTCTGATAATAGTAAATGCATTAGGACATCCAAGGGGGTACGAGAGGTTAACTTTCAATTTCCTCTGTGGATATAACAGCGGTTTTTCCCCAAATCTAATCAAGTTGTCAAATTGTCAATCCTTGTACATGGGGAGGGTAAATTTTGGAGAAAGAAAACTTGTGACCGATCAGGTTGGGGGTCCACCTGTAGGCCTAGCCATAGGCGTATGGGGCGGCCAGATTGTTGGGCAGACTAGACCAGTCTGGCAATATTTACTTCACAGTTGGGCAATATTGGCTTATTATAAAAATAAATAGGAGAAATCATTCCCTCAATATTGGAGGAAATATGCTATATAATAGTCGAAGATTTACTTTATTTTGATTAATAGTCATTTAATA
>CACRXK020012206.1:0-15401 GCA_902702795.2 Paramuricea clavata
ATGACGTCACTTCCGGTTTCCCACAATCCCTTGCGCCCTTCTCGGAACCATCAGTCTACCGACCATCTCTTCCCCCTCCCGCGCACCACCACTAACCACCAATTTTCAAAAAAAAAACACCGCGCATGCGCGAACCACCTCCCACCCGATTCCCTGAAAAAGACGAATCTCTTCCAGGATTTCCCCAAGCCTCCGTCCCACCCGACTGTTAGAGTCTTCCCAAAGTCTTCATAAGGTCTTCCTAAGGTCTTCCCAAAGTCTTCCACCGGTAAACGGTTTAAAGGTAAAACTTTTCCATATAATAAAGGCACTATGTCTATTACCAGAGTATCAGACTTCTCCGAAAATTCGTTCGCATTTGAGGATTCCGTCAGGAACAGGTTCGGGTCTAAAAAGATCGGACTTGTGGCGGAAGACGGTGGACCTCTTTTACTCAAGCTGGAAAACTGCCTGGCCTATGGAATTAACAAGAACAACAAGTTCGGAAAGGACAACTATACCATTCCGTTAGCAGTCGGAACACATACGGAATTTATATCAGCTCTGGAAACGGTGGAGAAGAAGTGTGCTGCGGTCGTCGGAAAACCCGACACCAATGTGATGAGATGTTTCTATCGGAGTGGAAGGCAACCGGTTTTGTATGCGAAAATTGACCAGAGTACAGCGATGTACAGGGAGGACGGGAATCTGAGAGTGTCATCATCACCTCCCTTCCGATCGACGGAACCAAGCCTCTTTTCGGAATCGTGACCAAGTACAATGACATTGAAAGTCAGGTACGGGTGGATGCTGGAAGGTACAACGAAATCCGGTTTAAAATCGGATCCAACACCGGAGTTGTTCCGGGAGATGTTTTGTTAGAACTTTACATAAAATAAAACAATGAGTGAGGATATCTTTCGCAACTACTACGGAAAGAATTATGAGAAAGTGAAGGCGGCAAGACCCATTGAAATCTGGATAAAGAAAGAAAATTTTAGGAAAAAGTATCCCAACGCAACCATGTCTAAATTTGACTTTGAGGTTACCTTTGCAAAGGACGGAACCGTGGAGTCCAGAGACATATCTTTTAAGATTGACAATCTTACGAGCTATGACATTACGTCTGATACGTTCCGTTCAAATCCCGAGTAGACTAAATTTCTGCACTGGGTGGACGGATGGCGAAGCGTTCTTCCGGACATAATTTTTCGTCCAAACAAAGATTTTAAAATGGATGTGCAAAGTTACATTACGGAGACCGAAAGTTTTCTAACGAAATTAGATCCCATTAAACTGACGTACATCAATCCTAAGGGTATCTTCATCGATAAGTTGTCGTTCGACTACCATTCCGATTCCTACTTTTGCTCCCTGGCTGCATCCTACGTCGCTACGTTCAAGTGTGGAATTTCCGAGGATCATCTTACGAATACGTAGTAACCTCCATCGTTCGCTTTCATCTCCATTTCCACCTTTCAAGATTTATGCATAATCCCAACTTCTGGATCAGTACATTACGGAAGACGATATGAAAACCATCCGAAAATTCACACTCGTTCATGAAACGTGGGAAAAAAGAACGGACTCCTCCCATGCAAACGTAGGAACGTGGTACTACAACAAGCCGGCAGATGTCCGGAAAAAGATACGACGTCATAAATATTATCAAACTAAATATGGAGGCACATTTATCGAATATGAATACTTAACCAGCAGGTCCCCCTACGACGTTAAAAATGATTACAAGACCCTTATTCCTAAAAAATCCCGAGAATTAACTAGAGTTGGACAAAAGCTATTCCAACAGTCCATCGAGGCTTTTGTGTATTCCGTTCTAGGGGAGCAGGCTAAAACCAGATGGAGCATTATGGGACATCACACCGATTCCCACCGCGGAAAATCTTAGACCGCTGATAGGGAATTAACCAGCTCCAAGACAGAAGTCCGACAGTCAAAATATTACCCTTGGTATGATAGCGGTAACATCCTTCGGACTTGGGTATTTAGTATTTCAACGTTAAATAAAATGAGCCTCCTATTCGGATACGATTATTTTGATACAACGACGGAAGATCTGAATACTTTAAAACAAAAATGAACAACAATTGGAAAACAACAACAGGGAAATACCACATAAATTTATTACTGCAAAGCTTACGATCCGTAAGCCCGGATCTTCATCAGTGCGAATAATATGTGACTGGTTTAATTCATTTTTTCATTCATTTCGTTTTAATTACGCGGTGTTTCCGCAAACAAACTATTATATTTTATCGCCATGCAAAGAACATACAAACAACTTAACAACAGGGAAATTCGGCAGAAATTGTTATACATACGAATGATCATAATATTAAAAAACTGAATGGACTCGGAAAAAATGTGATGTGGTATGATTTCAGTCAGATTCCAGGTTATCCACCCGCATTTTTACAAACGCCTGATATTTCAGAAAGTGATAGAAATAATGCAAAATTCATAGGATTTGGCATCGATGACGGTGCAAATACCCCGACCATGTCTTCCCTTCAAGGTTTTTCTGAAGGTAGTACGGGAACAATCGTAATGTTTACATGTGATCAACGTAGTAGAATTATTCAGGTTTCACTTACATTTATGGTTTTAATTAATTCTTGAAATTTACATGTGCAGGTTTTGGGTGTTGAATTTAAAAATATAGATTCTTCCGGAAATGTGACAAATAGAACAGGAACTACAAAAATAAATTGTTTCCTCCTAACAACATAGAATGTTCCGATACCCGTTTTGGGTTTCGGAAATTTAAAGTATTCGTATCAGTCCGTAGGCACTACCAACTCCCAAAACACCCATCGTCATCATCGCATACGTTTTCATTTCGTCCGGCGGTTGATACTAATCTTTCAATTTTAGTTTCTGCCGGGATGCTGAGTCGTCCATGAGTCTAATAAAATTCCTTAAATCTTCCAGCGCTCTGTTTGTTTCCTCAATGTCCTTGTTAGCATCCAGGATCTCGGCTCGACGTCGGGCTTCGTCGTTGCTACGCTTTACTTCGGATTAATAAAATTTTTCTTTTGCTTTCGCACGTTTTTTAATGCCTGGTTATGTTTTTTCACTTCTTCTTTGTATCTTTGTCCATTTAATTTCGAGAAAAGAAATCCGGCTCCGGCAAAGGCCACGGCATTAAAAAGTCCTCCGACTACTAGCGATGTCACTTTTTATTTTATTTAAGAGTTTTGTCAGCGCCTAGGGCACGACGAGCTAGGCTCTGCCCTTACGACACGACCTGACGTCATCCGTTTTTACTTGTCAATACTGATCGAAATGTAACCCTTGTTTTTCAGGTAACTCACCACCACAGCGTTGCCAACAATTCCGACAGTTAGTTTCATGGCTTCTTTTAAAGTCACGGGCGCTCCGAGACTTTCTCCAAACGCTTTTCTGGTCACCATAGACAGTCCGGCAACTCCGGCTGTTACTAACGCTGCGTTGTACAATTCGTTGACCACTTCCTTCTTTGTGTCGGTCATTGTGTTGTATTATAGCTAAAACTTTTATATTCGGATCGGTCTCAGTCGAACAGGTCAGGCCGGGTCACCCTGCGGTTTTTCTGTGGATTTACTTTCCTCCATCTTTTCGCTCTTTTAATTTCCCGACGATTACACCACATGATGTAGGGAGATCCAAGTCCCACAGTAATACCTACCACCATACCAACTCTCTAGGGTAATCGCCGTACCCCTTCCTGACCCTTTAATTGCTTCACGTTGTGCGCTCTTCCTGGCTTTTGCCTCCTGACTGATCTTGGTAAGCCTGTGTCCTGCCTCCACATTTTTCGGATCCTTGACGTGGGTCTTCGCCGGATTTGTGACCGGCATAACCTGAAGTTCAGGCCCTAATTTGAAATAGGGCCTGACACAAAACCTGTCTAGACCGTGGGACGCCCACATGTTATTTTTAGACACAACATGCAATATGATTGACAAGTGATGTAGATTTCGTTACACAAAAAAATTATCTTCTCATGAACATGTCCGCAGAGTGTGCATTTTGCTTTTTAGTTAAACTTAAAAATTTAAGGTACTTTTATATAATTAAGAGTCAGTTTCTCTATTTAACCGAACAGCAAACAAAGATTTAATTAGTCATTTCTGTGCACGGGCCAGCACGGCTTGACTGCCACGCTTTCTTAAGGTCTCAACTTGCTGGACGCGGATATACTCTAACGGGCTAACAACAGCAACAATGAAATTCTCAATCGTACCACGAAGGCGATGTAGCTCAGAAAACAAGGCCGGTAGGACCTGATATTAAAAATAAGACTTTTGCTGGCGAAGCCAGTTGGCAGAACATCTTGACTGTCAACAACAAGCTTTCGAATACATGACTAGTTTGGCTGTTCTTTCAGCGTTGTGTGTCCAAAATTTGTCTAAGATTTTGATAAAGCCCTTTCAAAATACTGTTTGTTTGATTTATTTTCTGCCATAAAGCATAAAAGAAAAGAAATTCGAAGAAATCGACAATCCAATTTGGGGTACTTCCTCGGGTAGAAGAATTTGCATCACAGATTACGTCATCAGTTAGTTATAGTGATTAGTGTTGGGGTTAGGGTAAGGGTTAGGGTAAGGGTAAGGGTTAGATTAAGGATTAGGCTTAGAGATAGGGATTGGGTTATATCTGACGCCACAAACAACACAACTAGCCGATCACGTGATCAGTTCTCCTCTACCCGAGGAACTATCCGGAATTTGTTACGTGCGTTTGACCTTTATATTAATTGTCGCCTTATGCTATTAATTGACCGAACTATCTTTAAAACTGTTGTTTATTTGAACTTGCAACCAATCAAAATCCTTCATGATGCTGATCAACCAATCAGATTTCCCGTCTACCAGATGGACGGGAAATCCCACAGTTTAGATAGGTTTTGTGTCAGGCCCTATTCTGTGATTAGGGCCTGAACCACAGAATAAGGCACACAGAAGGGCCTGGCCGCCATCTTCCTAGCCAGTCGATTAGATTTTCTGGCCAATAAACGCGCTGTATTGGCTGAAAGCCCCGCGCCTTCTGGCCAGTCAACTGCATATTTTTGCATAGAAAAATGGTGACGCGTTGCACCGCTGAGTGGCCCTTCTGGTACTGGTCTTTACTCTGTGCCTGAACTTCAGGTTATGACCGGCACTGCGGTCGTACTTGGGTTCTCTTCTGACATGTTTTATTTTACTCAGTAAAATTTAAATATACACATCCTGATGTCACAGAATGCTACACAGAAGTCCATCTCCTTTGTTTTTTGCGTAAGCGCTATTCGTCATGATTCGTCACTCAGCAAGTACCGTAAACAGAAGCAGTCACCCCCCTGGACGTGTGCCATTTTGAGTATTTCCGGGGGGACTGCTTCTTTTTACGGTACTTGCTGAGTGACGAATCATGACGAATAGAGCTTACGCAAAAAACAAAGGAGATGGACTTCTGTGTAGCATTCTGTGCTAATGTGTTCGATCCTCATTTCCACACTTCGCTTACACCCACGTCAGGTAGGGACATGGCAAGATGGTTAAGAAAGCGAAAAATCGGGAATTTCTGATGAAAATGGGAGAAGATCTGACTTTTCTTTTTCAATGGGCTGATGGCGTGGTTGGATGTTCAAACCTAGTTGCAAACCAAATTCTCAAAGCGGCATGTTTAGCAATAATACAGCTGAACATTTTAGTCAAAGAGCAAATAAATATAACTACGCCATTCTACGATGAAATCTCTAAGTATTCCCAGTCAATTTTAGCAAATATTTCAAGTACTAAACCAGTGTACGCTGTAGGGAACGAATACTCTTAATTTTGCTTGAAAGCGTCTCAAAATAATTTTAAGCATCCTTAATTTTGCTCAAGGGTGTCTCAAAATAATTTTAGGAAGGTCTTAAGTAGATTCAAAATAATTTTAAGTATGGTCCAAGTAAAACCTAAGTGATCTTAAAGGACATTGGCAACAAAAAATTTTATTGGCTATTTCAATCCTACTTGACAACCGAATTATGAAAACATTATCATTTCCTTCTTGAACATTTTAGTTTACGAGTAAAATGCATGCAAACTTTGTGTTTCGGCCAGTTTCGCCGCCATCTTGGAAAATATTTTTGAAAAATTATCTCGAAGGTCAATGAACTTTGTGACGTCATTGGCTGGGTAGCACCAAAACTACAAGAGAGAATTCTATTGCGTGCGTGTTATGTTAGCTAAAAATATGTCGTTTTGAGCGTTATACTGGCCAACACTCTTCGCAATCAAACAAGAGAAGTTTACACTATCAGATAAAAACATATCGAGCGACTGGGAAAGCAAGAAATGGCGCAATTTACAAAGCAGGTAATTGATAACAAAATATTGCATTAGTATTTGCCTTCTTACACTCGAATTTCTGCGCTTATTTAACACGGAGTAGGATATATACTATGAGAAATAGTGTTACAAACAAGTTACATACTTGGTAAAACTTTTCTGCCTTTTGCTTTGGCTGAAAATGCACTACGTATGAGATTGTGTTTACCCAGCCAATGACGTCAGATAATGTATTTTGGGGCATAAATTAGCATACGCGCTTATTTTCAAAATGGCGGACAACTGTTCAAATTTTCTCAAATTCAATCAAATTTTCTCAGCAACTAAACGCAACAAACCGGCCTAAATATAAAATTAAATATTCCGTAAGTATACCTAATAGATATAAGTAATAAAAATTTTGGTTGCCAATGTCCTTTAATTTTGCTTAAAAGTGTCTCAAAATAATTTTAACCATTTAAAGACAAGGCTTTTCAGATATAAACAAAACAGTCATGATAGATAATGAGGTGCAATTATATTTCAACTGTCCTGAGAAAATGGATCGGATCGCAAAAATGTGTAAGTATACTAACTACGAGGACATGGCGGTCATTATCTCGACTATAGGCGAAAGAGGTTTAATAGCGAAACACAGAATTAAATTTGGGAAATGACGGATGGGTCGAAACGCTAAAATTCGAGGCGTGGATTACGTTTCCGGAGGTCCGAAGGGAGATTTTGGTGGAGACACGGATAGGAGAGATGGAGATGCTGGAGGAAATGCAGGCGGAGGCTGAGGTTCGGGAAGCTTTATACGGTCAGACTGACGAGATATCGGACATGTTCGAAGGCCTCGCGGTATAATTTTAAGATATTAAAATCGGCAGAATCAACAATTTAAAGACAAAATTTTTATAATATAAATAAAAGGACTTGGCTTCGGTGGCCTATGTTTGTCTTTCTTTCTCAAAACTATCAGTTTTGAAAAAATACAAAATCGACTTTGAAACTAGTTTAAAGGTAAACTTTTACTCTAATAAATAATGACAAACATGATTCATCAAAGTGATTTGTCCGAACTTATGGAAAGTATGAAGAATAACGCCTTGGAGCAGGCGAAAAAGGAGACGGAGAAGCGACGGAGGAAAGCGAAAAGGGAGTACAGGAAGACGCAAAGGTTCATTGAGAAAGAGGACCTCAGGAGACAGATCAAAATTAACAAGGATTTTGATAAACTGCTTAAGCAGGAGAAAAAGATAACGACCGAAAAATGGAAAAAGGAGATCAAGACCACCGTGAATCAGTTCCGCAAACGCAGAAAGCAAAGATTGCGAAGGAGAAGAGACGGCGGAAGGAGGTTTTGGACTGGAAGGTCGAAGCCCGGAAGTGGAAGAAGGAATCGCGGAGGTTGAGGAGGAACGAGAAAGCACGGGAGAGACGCGCCGAGCAGAACCGTAGGATTGGAGAGGGTAAGTGGAAAGGCAAGAAGAAGTTTGGCCGGCTTCAGCTGAAACTGGAGGACAAGCTCAGTAAGATTTGGGGCAGACGAAGTAAACAGACATCAAGCACGCACACGGCAGAACGGTAAGTGAGTACATGATTTCCGTGACAGCTCCGCTAACCCATAAGCAGGCCGGTCCTGTCCCTGTCGAAGGAAGAGGTTTTGAAACTGATTGAGTCCGTGAAGAAGCTGGTGAAAGTTCAGATTCGGTTGGAATGCATCATGGAAAAGACGGATCCTATCACGGGAGAGGTCACTCACGACGGACAGCTATTATCCAAGTAATTTTACATCCAACATCTTTCCTACAACCAACGTCTCGGAAAAGTACGACGAAGCGTCGGAAAAGGTTTCAAACGACATTTCCGAATATCAGAAGAACGGCTCGGGATGGACTTTGAAGAAGGTTGTAAGGATGATTGTGAAGATCACGAATTGTGAGGGGAGCCGGGTTTTCGGAACTTCCCAGATTCATTACCAACAAGAAAACGATTATCAACATAAAAAATGAAAACAATATGTGCTTCAAGTACGCAGTTACCCGTGCATTCCATCCGCTGGAGAGAAAGGCGGACGTTGTTAGCAAGCTTCTTAAAAAGCAATCCGAAAAGTATAACTGGGCAGAACTGTTATTTCCTGTTGCTGTAAAGGATGTGAAAATATTTTCAAAGAACAATGACATTGGGGTTAACGTTTTTGGCATCGAGGAGGTTATGGAAACGGATCCAGAAGGTGATCGTCGCCGGAACCGACTGAGGATCGATGATGGAACCGACTGAGGAGTACGAAAAAGTCATTAACCTCTTCTGGCACGACAATCATTTCAGTGTTGTGAAGTGTTTGAGTCGTCTTCTTTCAAGTCAGGTAAGCGGGAACAAGAGGGTCGAACAGTTTTGTCCGTACTGTCTGAATCTTTTCGGGACGAGACAACTCATGGTCAAACATATTAGGGATTGTCGGGAAAGAGGTCGTCAGCGGACAATATTTCCGAAGGATGACGGGGAGACAAAGGAGGACGGGACCATACAGGCAGGTAAACCAACGACAATGTTTAAGAACCACAAACATACCACGGATGTACCGTTTTCAATCCAGGCTGACATTGAATGTATGATCGTAAACATTCCGGACGAACACTGGGAAAACAGGGATGTCGGACTAGGGATGAAGAAGAGATTTAGGAAAGTACATGTGCCGTATATGGCCGGGTTTTCCGTTACGTTAAACATGGAAATCGAGGGTTTTGAACCAATCATGGAGACTATCAGGAAAAGGGACGACGACCATGAAGGAGTTCTGCGACGCAGAGAGAGCCTATCCAAAGAAATCCTACGGTATCATGTTTCCGGAAATGAAGGTGGGAAAACAAGGGCTTTTAATCAAAGGTTTATCGACAACGCCAACTTCCTGCAATTAATCTTCCTTACAAAAACTGGCAGAGAACCTGCCGGAAGACGGATTTAATTATTTGGAGAAATTTGTCGGAAAGGATCCAATCCTAAAACAGAAGGATGTATTTCCATACGAGTATATTGACTGTATGAAGAAGCTGGACGAAACATGTCTTCCTTCCAAGGAGGACTTTTTCTCATCGTTGACGAACAAGGGAATTTCCAACAAAGACTACACCAGAGCACAGGAGGTGTGGAAGAGGTTCGGATGTAAAAGCCTGTGGGACTACTCGGAGGTCTACCTTAAAACGGATATCGCCCTTCTTACGGACTTACGCCCGTATTCTAAAAGCTCACACACACACACTCACACTCAATGAGTGGAGGTTCAATCTGAGTTTCTCTTGAGCGTCAATGCTGTTTTTGAATAGCTGGAGGGGTAGTGCCATGCCTTACTACGTGACTGCTCACCTTCCAGCTATTCAAAAACAGCATTGGCACTCAAGAGAAGCTTAATCGAACCTCCACTAATTGAGTGTGAGTGAGCTTTTAGAATACGGGCGATATTCGAGGACTTTCGGAAAATGGCCAAGAGGACCTACAGTTTGGATCCGTTATGGTACTATACGGCCCCCGGACTGTCCCTGGACGCGGCGCTGCGATTTACGGGGGTAGAGTTGGAGCTGCTTACCGATCCGGACATGTACCTTATGATTGAAAAAGGTATTCGCAGTGGAATATGTATGGCTGTGACGAGGTATGCCAAAGCAAATAACGTCTACCTAAAGGACTACAATCCACACAGGAGAAACAGCTGTTTTCGGTATTGGGACGCCAACAACCTTTATGGTTGTGCTATGTCAGAACCTCTTCCCGTCCGAATTTCAAGTGGATAGAAGCGGACTAGCTGGAAAACTGGCGAGAGCATCCGTGTTTTTTGGAGGTGGATTTAAAATATCCGGAGAGACTGCACGACCTACACAACGACTATCCCTTAGCGCCTGAAAGGATAAGGATTGGGAAGGTGGACAAGCTGATTTGCAGCTTAAGCGACAAGGAAAGGTACGTCGTCCATCACGAAGCGTTAAAGTTTTACGTCGGTCTTGGACTGGAAATCACAAAAGTACACCGAGGAATAACATTCGAAGAAGAGGACTGGCTGAAACCTTATATTGCAAAGAACACGGAGGAAAGTAAAAAGGTAAAAAGTAAGTCGGAAAAGAACTTCTTCAAGCTTATGAACAACGCCGTGTTTGGTAAGACGATGGAGAACGTCCGAAACCGTGTGGATGTGCGGATGGCCACTTCGAAGAAGCAGATCAACAATCTGGCCAGAAAGACAAACTACCAGTCCTTCAACATCATCTCGGAAAACTTGACTTCCGTGAGAATGCGGAGATCGGTCGTGATGCTGGACAAACCCATTTATTTGGGAGCTGCCATTTCGGACTTGTCCACAATTGTGATGTATGACTTTTGATACAACTACGCAAAGCCCACATGGGGTGATAGGGTCAGACTGATTATGACGGACACAGACAATTTATTCGTACACATTGAGACGGACGACGTGGATGTGGACATCCTTAAAAGAGGTGATCATCTCGAGTACTTTGATCACAGCAACTACAAGGAGGACCATCCGATGTACTTCTGCGACAACAAAATGGAGCTCGGTTTCATGAAAAACGAAACAGGTGGAAGAGATAAGCGATGTGTGTGCCATCCAAGCAAAGATGTACGCATTCAGGATGAGCAACGGGTCAGAGGAAAAGAAGGCGACGGGTGTCCGAGGATATGTCGTGAAGGCTGGGCTTACATAGAGACAAGCTTTTAAAAATGCAGAAACGAGCGGCTAGAATTATCACAGGGTCAACTTACGAAGTAAGATCGAAAGATATATTTAATATCTTACACTGGGAACCAATTGAAACCACCCTTAAGAAAAGAGAAATGGTAAATACATTTAAGGCCTTACAAGGACAACTGCCAGAATGTATGACCAACTTCTTTAAAATTTGCCTAAATGATATGTACCCATTAAGAAGTAATAACTGTAAACTTTATTTGGAGAAACCTAAAACAGACTTCTTGAAGAATTCGTTTTCATATCGAGGTGCGGCATCATGGAACAATCTTCCAAATGATGTTACCAACAACTACAAAGTGCTCTCCATAAATATCTTCAAAACTTTAATCAACAACTATTTCACCAATTTGGAGAGGAATAGTGTATGACAACCACTTGTGGGGCGGATTTTGATTCGAAGGAGTAATTTTTTGGGTCTGGGAGGGTTAACATAACATACTATTTCTAGTTATATATGAGTCATTCTAATTTATATATAGTGTTCATTGCATGGGCTTTCTTTTTTATACAGTTAGTATGTACAATAGATTTTTCGTATTTGTAAATATTCTAACGGCCCCTTGAAAAGCAGTTTAATCTGAAGAAAAGCAGTTTAATTTTAAATAAGATGAATAATAATAATAATAATAATAATAATAACCTTCGATGACTACGTTGACTGCATGAAGGATCAGGGGATTCAAGTGATGTTGCGGTGTCAAGTGTGGTAAAAAGATTTGATGGTAAATTATCCAACCAAAAAATTGAGGAAGCAAATAACCTATTACTCATCTTGTGCAAGAGGTATGAAGTAGCATTTTTAGATAACAGCGAGGTAGATCAATCCCATCTCAATAGATCCAACCTCCATTTGAACAAAAATGGAGACAAGTTGTTGGGCAAGAAATTTTGCTCTTACCTAAAGTTAGTTAAAATTAGCCGCAATGCTGTTCAAAATCAGAAGCTGCATGGCAAAAATAATAAGCCTTTTTTTCGGCTTGCACTGGGCCATCGAATGAAGGAATGGTCAGATCACCTGAAGATAGTAACCAATATAATGAAGAAATAAATATTAATGATAGTTGCTATTTAACCCAAAACAGGAGCAGCAATTGTTTCAATGAGATTAATTCTATTCCTAATGAAAGAGGCTTTAAAATGGCCTTTTTAAATGTTGTTAGCTTGCCAAAACGATATGATGAAATTAGCTTTTCATTGTCAAACAAATTCATTGATTTAATCGCATTTAATGAAACAAGGCTTGATTCATCAATTTCAGATAATCAAATGTATATCGATGGTTATGATATCATCCGAAAAGATAGATCAAGAAGTGGAGGTGGTGTTTGCATGTATTTGCGTAGCTCCATTAATTATCGGATTAGACATGATCTAGTGCCTAAAAATCTTGAAGCTGTTTGTATTGAAATCATTAAGCCTCAAAGTCAGCCGTTCGTCGTAGTAACAGCTTATAGACCTCCAAATCCGTCATCCGAATTTTTTACCGATTTAGAAAGTCTCATTAAAAAAATAGATGATGAAAACAAAGAAATTCACATTCTTGGTGATTTAAACTGTGATTTACTTAAGACAAATCCAGACCAATTAACTAAAAAACTCAAATCCATATATGAACTTTATCAATTGTCACAAATGATTGATGAAGCTACGCGCATAACATCATCAACATCCACCCTTATTGATCATTTTATTACAAATAGACCAGAGAAAATTTCTGACTCTGGGGTAATACATACTGGAATTAGTGATCATAGCATGATTTTCGCAATAAGAAAAATAAATTTTTCAGTAAAACGTCATGTCAATATTGTTGAAATTAGAAACATGAAGAAATTCAATGATCTAAATTTTCTTAAGGATTTGCAAAATCAACCCTGGGATCATATTTATTATTTTCCAGATAATCCAAATACTATGTGGGAGATGTGGAAAAAAGTCTTTTTAGAGGTCCTGGATAAGCATGCACCACTTCAAAACAAAAAGATAAAATCAAAAAGTGTCCCTTGGTTTACAAGCAAAATTAAAATGCTCATAACCGAAAGAGATAAATTGAAAAGAAAAGCAATTATTACTAAACAAGAATCTGATTGGCTCATTTATAAAAAAGCCAGAAATCAAACAAATACCGAATTAAGGAAAGCCAAAACAGACTATTATTCTAAAAAGATTGCTAACCAAAAGTGCAATCCAAAGCAGGCTTGGAAAACTATTAATAGTTTGATCGGAAAGGGTAAGAAACCCACGATTATAAATGAACTAATTATTAATGAATCTAAATTAACAAATCCTACAGAGATTGCAGAAGGGTTAAATGAATTCTTTGCAAATGTTGGACCAAACTTGGCAAGCAAGTTGGATGAATCTAGCTGTGACTTTCAAAAGTATACTAAAAGTTCTGAATCCAAGTTCACTGCATTTACACCAATTGCGGTAAACAAAATTTTTGATCTTTTAAGAGGGCTGTCTTGTAAAAAAGCATGTGGTATTGACAAAATTTCCAGTAAAATTCTTAAATTAGCATCACCAGTTATTTCTGCTACACTTACATATATTTTTAATCAAAGTATTACTCTTTGCAGCTTTCCAGATGAATGGAAAGTAGCTAGAGTTTTACCTCTTTATAAAAGTGGTCATCGTAATATTCCTGGTAATTACAGGCCAATATCGATACTACCAGTCATAAGCAAAATCATGGAAAGATTACTGTATGACCAGCTGTATGATTATTTAACTAAAAACGAAATTCTCTCTGATAACCAATTTGGCTTTCGAAAGTTTCACTCCACCGCTACGTCCCTTTTAGATTCAACAAATAGTTGGTATGTTAACATGGATCGAAAAATGTTTAACTTAGTAGTTTTTATAGATCTAAAAAAAGCATTTGACACCGTAGATCACGAAATTCTACTTGAGAAAATGCAAATTTACGGTATTAAGGATAAGGCACATTTGTTGCTGAGATCATATCTTACTGATCGCACCCAAAAATGCCAAGTAAATGGTGTTGTCTCGTCTGAACACAAAGTTAAGTGTGGTGTTCCTCAAGGCTCCATTTTAGGTCCTTTATTTTTCCTAATATATATAAATGATTTATCTGAAAGCCTAAATAGGACAAAGCCAAGACTTTTTGCAGATGACACAAACCTCACTGCTTCCGGTGGTACAATTGATGATGTTGAAAATGCAGTGAACTCTGATTTGGAAAACCTCAGAATGTGGTTAAACGCGAACAAACTGAGTCTAAACATTGCCAAAACTGAATTTATGCTCATAGGATCAAGATCTCTAGTGCATACTGTTTCAGATTCAAATTTAAACATAATGATTGAAAACAGACCAATTAAACAAGTGAAGGAATGCAAGACACTAGGAGTAATAGTTGATCAGCATCTCTCTTGGAAAAGTAACACTGAGAGTATCTGTAAGAAAATCACATCAGCCATTTCTGTTATTAGAAAACTAAAAGAATTTGTTGACCGTGATACACTTGTTTCTATATTTAACGCAATTGTACAACCATACTTTACTTATTGTTGTGAAGTGTGGGACATTTTTGGTGAAACTCAATCACAACGATTACAAAAGCTTCAAAATAGATGCGCTCGAATTATTATGGACATGGGTAACGAAGTTAATGCCCAAATCGCATTAAATTCGTTAGGATGGGAGACACTAAAAGTACAAAGAACTAAAGCTAAGGCAAAATTAATGTTCAAAATTTTGAATATGTCTGGGCCTAAAAGCCTAACAGACCTTTTTACCTACAAGAATGAGAATACGCATTACTGTCTCCGTGACAATGAAACAACACTCGTTTTGCCACAGCCCCGCACAAATAGCATGAAAAAGAGTTTTATGTTTAATGGGGCAAAAATATGGAACTCAGTGCCTAAAGAAATCAGAGGAATTAGGTCCCAGTCTCTATTTGAAAGAAAAATTGCTGCTCATGTTTCTAAATAATATATTTATACATACATATATATATATCCTTTATTGTAAATAGTTATCTATATGTTTTGTTAGTTGTCTATATTGTCAATTTTGTCAATTGGAACAGTTAGATTATTTCTATTTTCTTTTATTTGATTCCATAAGAGTCATAACAACACTTATATATAATAACTTTTGAACACACGCCCTTCGTGGAAATCAATGTTTTTAATTGACGTAGTTAGCGTGTCAAAATAAAATC
Source organism: Paramuricea clavata (assembly GCA_902702795.2). Taxonomy (NCBI): domain Eukaryota; kingdom Metazoa; phylum Cnidaria; class Anthozoa; order Malacalcyonacea; family Plexauridae; genus Paramuricea; species Paramuricea clavata. The sequence continues at coordinate 15,233 of CACRXK020012206.1, forward strand.
TATCTATCTATCTATCTATCTAAAAGGCACATGGTGGAAATGAACGGACTTCGGAGTTACCATCAGACTATGTACTCCGAGACCGTCAGCAAGGTTGGGTTGTCTGCGAACGACGAATGGTATAGTTGTCCTTTTCGAACTTGTTGTTTTTGTTAATTACATAAGCCAG
>CACRXK020012207.1:0-15398 GCA_902702795.2 Paramuricea clavata
ACATGGACTGAGCACATGCAGCGTCTCCGGCTAGTACTCCAGAGATTACAAGAGGTGGGAATGCTCCTGAATCCAGAGAAGTGTACGTTTGGTGTTCGTCGCATTGAATTCCTTGGTCACGTTATCGGTGAAGGAATGTTGTCCATCAGTGATGCCCGGAGAGAGGCACTAATCAATACTCCAAATGAATGGATAACTCAGTTCGACATCCCTGAAGTGATTGGTAGCGACCAAGGACCCCACTTTACCGCGACCGTCTTTGAAGCTACGTGCAAGGAACTTGGCATCGAACATGCGCTAGGAAGTCCCGAGCATCCGCAGTCACAAGCACAAGTTGAGCGACAAAACCAGCTCTTTGCTAACGTTAGAGCGGTATGTAATAGGAACCCCGCAAGTTGGCCAAAGGCGATGCACGCAGTGACGTTTGCCCATAACACTTCAGCAAACAGGACCACCGGGATATCACCGCACGAACTGGTTTTCAAACAACAAGCGAGACGACCGGAAGCATTCTTCTTACCGGAAGATTCTGCCGGCTCAGATGAAGAATGGAGACCGGAAGACGTGAAACAGGGTGGAGTCGCAGCTCAGGCTCGATCTGATGCCAAGAAGTTGGATGATGTTTTTCAACTGGTGAAGCGCAAGATTTCTGTGGAACAGGACAAACGGAAGAAGAGAACAAAAACGGCAATGAAACGGCCATTCGAGATTGGGGAAGGAGTTCGAACTCGTCTCACAGCTACAGAACGGAACAAACTAGGCGGTAAGAAGCTGGCAGATTTAAAGAGTAAACGATTTATAGTATTAGAGCGCCACGGCAACACTTACAAGCTGCAAGAGGAAAATAACCCGTCCGGACGTGTGAAACAAAAGCATTTTAACGAGCTGGAGCCAGCCCCACCACAAGTCCTGTCGTGGGAAACTGAAGAGTCAGATGACCAGGCAGACAACTATGAGTCAAGTAGCGATTCGGAAGGTGAACCACAACCACCAAGGCGCAGCACTAGAGGACGACAACCAACTAAACGTCTTCAGGTTGATTGGCATCAACAACAATACGAACAGAGCGAAGCAATGGAAATAAACGATGAACTGTTGGACTGAACACTTATTAATATTAGGAACATCGAAATTTTCTGTTATGTATGTTTGAGTTTAGGAGGGGAGTGTGAGCGCCTGCGAAATGTTGACCAGCAGGATTCCCAAGAGTCGCCATATTGTTTGATGGACGTACGTTGTAAACACGTTGTGTTATACTCTTAGATTGTAAAAGATAAATAAAGTTTGTTATTTATACGGGTGACTATCACTAATTGGCTTTCAGTGAAGACGCGTTCTTTGGAAATGTTAAAATTGAAAATATTTGTCGCTTTTATTGGGAGACACTTTGCGAAGTATTGAGGGTTCGGGTGAGTTTCTACATCTCTGACACTTTGTATTCTTTGAAAAACTTGTAAGTGGTTTTGTCCAAATTGCAAGTTTACATTGCCAACATCACATTGTCTTTCCTAGTTTCCAGGCTTCTCTCTCGTTTTTTGAATCACACTTGGAATTGAAAAACATTTTTCATATATATGATCTCACAATATCCTACCTGTCCACGTGGAACACCAAGGCAAAGCTGTTTCACTGCCAAATTTTTAGTGCGACTAAATTTGGATTGGTAGACCTAGGAAAAAAATGAATTTTTGAATGATTTTCAAATGAGTCGTCCTATATATAGCTAACTACAGTGCAAAACGTATTAACAAAAATTCCTCATTAAACTAAAAATTATTTATTGATTGCTTGATTGATTTTTATATTAATAATACCACATTGTAAATTCATAAAAATTAAAAAAACGTGATATTACAGAGATAATATTAAATTTTTTTAAAAATTGCAATAAATTCAGTTTAAAACTACTATAATATAAACTATATTTAGCAAGAATTCTCTCTGTATAGAGCGTTTGCACGAGCGTTTGCTGTACATCTCGGATTTTGCTGTCTTGTTTAAATAACTTGACTTTATATTACGCGAAATTGTTTGCTGGTAAAATATCTATGAATAATCTGTATGTTTAATTGGGACCGCACTGATCTCGAAATAAAACTGGATTGAGTACAATTAGGCATTTCGATTATTTACAGTATTTTACCATATTTGATATTTCTAACCTTAGTTAAATTGACAAGACGAAGACATTCTGAATCTGCATCGCCATTGACGACACGCTTTCTTTCGTTATCAACATCTTCATCACCACCTTCAGTAGTGGTTACCTCACCAATTACTTTCCTACAAACATCAACATGCTTAATTATACAACCAGTAGTATACCTATACACTCTGAAAACATTCTGGTTAAAATGTTCCTGATTAACCTGAAAACAACCCTTCGGTTAACCTAATATATCCGGTTAAATTTCCTGGTTATGTTATCTCACTTCCTATAACATAGTCTGGTTAATTTAACCAGGAATATGGTTGTATTTGACCGGGACGTCCTGGTTCAATATAACCAGACAATGTTAGGTGGATAAATAACAAGCACAGTCTGGTTAATTTAACCAGGACGTCCTGGTCAAATTAACCAGACTATAGCAGGAACAAGGTTAAAATAACCACGAAATTTAACCTGGAGTATTAAGTTAACCCATCTAGGATTATTTCTAGGTTTATCAGGAAACCAGAGTACAGTATTTTTAGGGCGTAATACCGCGGTCAAACGTCACGTCAATGCGCGAGTCTGCGAAAATGGCGGGGAAATGTCTGCCAAAATAATAAGAGTAAATACAGGAAAAAAAGCATTTGCTATAAAGGAAACGGCTGAAGGTATCAGCTCAGGAAAGTTATACTGAGTTTACACTCTCGTAATTTTCTTTACACTTTTTGCTGGAGTTTTGTGAAGACAATACAACCAGTCGATACCCTGACGATTGATCGCGGTGTTCATACACCTGGGGCGAAATATCCAACGTTTTTATCTTAAGTTCAACACAGACGAAACTAGCTTTTTCAGGATCCCCATCGCAGAGGTGAAAGACATATTGCTAACTTTAGAAACACTTGGCTATTTTTGGGTGATTTTCCCTTTGGGTGATTTTCCCATGGTGTACCAGTGTGATTTCCCTGGATATTTTTTTGTTACAAGAATTCCCTAATTTTTGGCAGCAAAATACATTGTAAGTTGTGAATGAGGGATGGCACTGAACTTTTAACTACCTGTTTAGGACTCGTGGATTCTTTATTGTATAACTAACTCTTGCAACAAGTCATCATTTATAGGTTGCAGACACGAGTGCCTACATACATTCCATGTGGTAACATGGCGCTGTGTGAATAAAAACGTAAATGATAAAATAACTTGCCTTCTTCTGATGAAAAACTTGTACTCAATCAACAAGGTTAAAGCAAAATAGACAAAACCCATCACAAACATGGAAAGGATATTTCTGCCTGTGATTTCCCAACTCAATGGATCTTGAAAGATATCGCTGCCTATAAGTCAACAAAAATATCAAGTAAATTCAATCACTGACCCAAAGCTCTTTGGTCTTGAGCCCATTCTTAAACCTACTGCGTACGAAACATGATGGAATAACCACATGGAAACGAGGCCATTGGAGCAAGAGTGTCTATACAGTTTGTTATTGTGCCTAAATGTACAGCTTGAAATACCATTAAATACGTTTAAGCTGTTTAATGGGCTCAGGCCGGTTGTGTATGTAGGGCGGATAACGTTTTTTTAATGGTGGTTTTTTCAACTGTTATAAAAATGATCGAAACGCTATAAAACTACGGACATAGGCCACAGAAGTAATAAAAATAAAAATAAACATCAATAATTTATAAATACTAAAGTTTATCACACAATCCGTTGGATGGCACTATCCTGCCTTCATACGACCGCCCCTTGTACGGTTATGTTGTCAATAATTCCATGAACTCGGGACTATGCATATTAAATTATCGACTTTCGTCACCTGACAAAACTTACAATCCTTAGTCTAATTCTTTCTGGCACAATTTCCACACTAACAACCTCAATTAAAATACAGCGATTTTTACTCCTGTGCTGTTCTGATTTAAATAGATGTCTTACCAAATCTCTTGTACACGTCGGCAAATAGTTGGTTTTTGGCTAGATCAATAAGTCCTCGGCCCAGGCAATAGTTTGGGAAAATTAAGAAGATTTTCTTCAGGTAAGAATTGATAAGTTGGAGCTCCTGTAACGGAGAAATTGCATGTTATGCTATATACGTACATTATAAAAATCGATCGCAGTAAAGAAGTAATCGATTGCAGTAAGGAAGCGGTACTTAAGATGATGGCTCCACAATAATGGCGGCTATATGAAATGGTAAATTGTGGCAGAACGTACGGCTGTGCACAGTGTAGTTGAGGAAAACGTCTGAGCAGGTGAAAAACTGATCTAATCACAAGTTCTCCTATCTTATTCATTTGAACAAGCCTGTGTGAACATGGAAATCATCTTTAAAAGTTTATGGAATACCCCCATTTTGCTCCACTTTACAGTCCTCAGTGCGGCCAAATGACAGACTCTTCCACAGGCCTATACATGCTTCATGTGAAGGTCACAATTCCTAGAGGGCATGCAGAATCTTGTAAACAAATTAGGAATTTGTCAGCATGAATAAAACGTTTTTAAGCAACGCTAAGGTTTTATCAGTTTGAGAACAAAAACTGGTTTACCCTGAAGGCAGACAGTTAATTTATAAAAGGTCGTAAAACACGTCTTCGTAAAACACGTCTGTAAAACACGAAGTTTCACGGTTGCTACGGGTTAATTCGGAAAAGTTCAACTTAGCAATCAGATATTATATAGAGATGAGCCGATCTTCGGGAAAACATCGGCAGAGCCGATTAACAGCCTCTTTTTCCCACAATCGGTTATTGGCTGATTGTCTTTCCCTATCGGATTAGTCAGCGGTGTCTCATGTGTCATGTCAGATGTCTCATGGCTTCTCATTACACATGGTCATGTTAGAGTAAAAGCATGTTAAGTTTTCTTCATTGCATATCTTTTCAAGAAAGAATAAAAATTTCAGTTTTTCAGACATACGTAAAAATAGAGCAAACGCAGAAAACGCTGCTTGGCAATTTTCAATGTCAACGCTGGATGTCAATTTTCAGTTTTGTTGTCAATGTTGTGGTAATCGTCATTCTTTCGTTGCGAAACAAGCGAGTATTTAGACAAAGACGAGAACTCACAAAACTTTAACGTCAGATAAAATGATCATCGGTTTTGCCGATCATCGGCCGATGGTTGGTATGTATCGGCTCCTCAACAATCGGCATTGTGATTGGATGAAACAATCGCTAATTAATCACTAAATTTTATTACTGCATAATAAATTGAAAATATAATGACTAATTTTTTTACGCTGGCCCTGCAGAAATTCTGTGCGACCTTCCCATGGTGCAGCAGGGCCCGTGGAGGAGGCAGGGACCTCGGCCTTGTGCCAGGAGATTTCTAAGGAGCAAAATTCCCAGTGAAATTCTGAACACGTGCAGTCACACGTGGTACTTACAGCATCATCGTCAAAGAACTCCAGAACAAAGGTGGCGATAGTTGTGTTCACCCCCACAAAGAGATTGATACAAATCAAAGCAATGTAAGCTGTGCTTGAAATTTGGAAGACGAAAGATGCTGGATACATGAGAGGAGTTATCGACCATCTGTAAAGAAAAAAGATGCAGTTAGGATACGGTTTGGTAACCCAGAATTGGAATTCCATTTTGTTTCCCTATTATCAACATAAGAGAGAGAGGTAGCGGAAGTCAAATCTGAACCGCTCTATATAATTTGAATTGAATAAATAAATAAAGCTTGCTTCAGGAGCGTAAAAAGGCTCATCTAGGGAGCTCATTTACAACTTGCAAAAAAACATATTTACAATACTTTAACACAAATATTTACGAGATTAATATATTATAAATACAGATTTAAAGGGGAATAGCAATATAAATTTTTATTATCTCATTTGAAAAAACTTCTTTTACCGATTTTTCATATCTTGCTTAATTCTTGAAATATTTTCACTTGAAGTAATGAGATGTCCGCCATCTTGGATACATTTTTGATCTCATTAACGGTAGTTTTGGTGACGTCACAAGAGGGATTAACCATATTAAAGTATTCGTTGCTGACCAAATATAGATTGGTAGATGTTCTAAAGGTTTTGAGAGATCTTGATATTTCGAGGGGCAGACAGAGTACAGTTTTGAGTGCAAAATGATTATGGTTTGTCTAGATAAAAATATTGCGTGACCCCTGTTGTGACGTGACATGCATATCTACAAAAATTGAAGATGGCGAACATTTCATTCCTTTCAATCAAAATACTTGTAGAAGTAAGCAAGATATGAAAAAACGGTAAAAGAGTATTATATATAGTCTTACTGAAAAGTTCTTTCAAATGAGAAAATAAAAAAATATATTGCCATTTCCCTTTAAAAAGGCTGGTTTACAGCGCAGGTTTAATGCGTAGATAAATTCTAAGTTTTGAAGGATTTGTAAGAAATGTTTGAGAGAACTGACTCAATGTTCATCAGCTGCAGCTGACTGCCTGTTTATCACTGGACTGCCTGTTTATCACTGGACTGCCTGTTTATCACTGGACTGCCTGTTTATCACTGCAGGACTGCCTGTTTATCACTGCAGGACTGCCTGTTTATCACTGGACTGCCTGTTTATCACTGGACTGCCTGTTTATCACTGGACTGCCTGTTTATCACTGGACTGCCTGTTTATCACTGGACTGCCTGTTTATCACTGGACTGCCTGTTTATCACTGCAGGACTGCCTGTTTATCACTGCAGGACTGCCTGTTTATCACTGGACTGCCTGTTTATCACTGGACTGCCTGTTTATCACTGGACTGCCTGTTTATCACTGGACTGCCTGTTTATCACTGGACTGCCTGTTTATCACTGGACTGCCTGTTTATCACTGGACTGCCTGTTTATCACTGTCTACTGCACAAAACTGCTTAGTGAAACCTACTAGATAGCACTTACCCATACAACAGCAATAACAAGAGAGTTGGTCCAAAGTTATCCACTGATGTGTACGCCTTCTCTTGGAAAGCGAGGAAAATGCAGATACAACAAAATGCTGGGATGCAATAGTTACACTAAACAAATAACAGTATACAACATTCAATTTTGGTTGTCCAACAACAGAGATACAGTATACTTTTTAAATGAAGCAATAAGGATGAGTTGATAATCAGCAACTTGGCACGATAAAATTCAATAAGTTTGCTTTTTAATCGCTATATTAAACTTTCATCCTTATACGATCACAGTTTTTGAAATATGACAAAATTGTGATTTAGATTTTATTTTTTGAAGAGAGGTTTCTACTTAGAACACAAAAATTGTACCACATATATTGAGCAATCTTCTAAGAGTTGAAAATTGTTCACAAAAATGACGTCATAACCGTTGCTATGGTAACAATGACGTCTCATGTGGCCGACATTTTACCTTTTAACACATCTTACTCGAAAAAAAGGCCGGTTACCCCCATTTTTTATTTCGTGAAACGTTTTCATTCAGAAAAATAAATGATGTGAACAATTTTAAAAAAATTCTGTAGATCCAAAAAATATTTATCACGAAAAATCACGTTTCTTAATTTTTTAAAAATTCTAATCTACAGAATTTTTTTAAACTTGTTCATATCATTCATTTTTTCTAAATGAAACGTTTCACGAAATAAAAAATGGGGGTAACCGGCCTTTTTTTCGATTAAAATGTGTTAAAAGGTAAAATGTCGGCCATATTGAAACGTCATTGTTACCATAGCAACGGTAATGACGTCATTTTTGTGAACAATTTTCAACTCTTAGAAGATTGCTCAATATATGTGGTACAATTTTTGTCTTCTAACAAGAAACCTCTCTTCAAAAAATTAAATCTAAATCACGATTTTGTCATTGAGCCACCTTAACACCTGCCCCGCCCTAAAAAATATACGGAACTGGTGAACTCACCATATCCCAGAAGAAGTTGGATACCCAGTAGATAAGAGGATTGACTCCACAGACCATGTGTAAATGTTTGGATTTCGACACGCGTTCATTGATGAGATAAACAACAAAACTTGCAGGAACAAAGGCAAGCGCGAAAATCACAAAAATTGCCATAACTAAGTCAGTTCTTGCCATACTTTGTCTAAAATAAGACAGAAAGACGATTAGAGGAAGAAACATCAATAATGATATAGCACTCTAAAGGCCGATTAACACTACACAACTTTTGCCTAAAACTGTCGCTGCGTACAACTTGAGTTGTACTGTGTTAATCAAACACACAACGACAACGTAGGTGAGTTGTATTGTGTTAATCAAACACACAACGACAACGTAGGTGAGTTGCACTGTGTTAATCAAACACACAACGACAACGTAGGTGAGTTGCACTGTGTTAATCAAGCACACAACGACAACGTAGGTGAGTTGCACTGTGTTAATCAAGCACACAACGACAACGTAGGTGAGTTATACTGTGTTAATCAAGCACACAACGACAACGTAGGTGAGTTGCACTGTGTTAATCAAACACACAACGACAACGTAGGTGAGTTGAATCATTGCTTGTTTACTGTATTTCTGGTTTGGCATTGGAGGGTCACACATAAAACCACTAAGATCCAACAAGATAGTTTCCAAAGTTAAACTGTGGTTCCTATTGATGTGTGGTCGTAAAACTTGGAAAGACTTACAATGTTGATTGAGAGAGTTCGCCCTTCGTAAGGTTCATGGGATGATTATACGTGGTTATTCCTGAAAGCGAGAAAAAAAGATGTGTGTCTTCCAATGGTTTATAATACGTGAGTGATTAAATATTATTGGCATATTCACTTCCGGAACAAAACAAAATGGCTTCCCGTTTTGTTCTGGTTACAGACGAGCAATTTTTTCTATACTAAACGAAGCTGCGGTTCAAACACAAAGAAAAGCACAAAGTTTTGTTTAACAGTGTGTAGAGGTATTCTTTAAAACTATTTCTAACGACAAAATTACTAAAAGCTTGCGAATACTGTTGTTTACATAGAGGAGTTACTACAGGTATTAATACAGGAGTTACTACAGGTATTAATTGTAATACAAAATCTTTTACAAATATTTTCGTGTTTTTTTTTGCATTCTTGTTTTGTTATGGTGAAACAATTATTCACCCCAGTGTCGGTAAAAAGTGAAATAAAATCCTTGCAATGTTCACCTCCACTTCCGTGAATAATTGTTAAATATTAAAAAAAGGACAATGATTTCTACATGCATTCAGAGAACATACCATACTGTCTTGGGTTTTTGCCTTTTGAGGCAACTCGCTCACGTAAGAACGTATTTGTTGCAACACTAAGAAAAGTTGGCATCGCATGATAGCCTTTGTTCGTGTACCAAGCCTATAATTATAACATTTATTAATACAAATGTAATGAAAAATAACTGTGGGCGTCCGTATTTGGCCCAACATGCAATGGAAGCCAAGGATGGTTTGTTATACCAATGCCTAATTGAGACAGTCAGAAACAACATTGATATACAGTACATGGACCAGTTTTTTAGTGCCACAAGTAATCATCAGTCGCTCATTGATCCCCTGTGCATCCGTTTTCATATACTGATAAAACTATATAGGATACGTAGGTCGGAATCATGTCATTGATCAATGGCCACGACTGTGACCAGATGGCACTACCAACCAAGGGTGGGTTGACTACAAAATTTTTGTAGTTCGCTAGAACTACAGCTACTTCAAAAATATGTAGTCAGCTACAACTACTGCTACTTTTGAAGAAAGGTAGTTCGCTACTGACTACAGCTACTGCTTAAAAAATGTAGCGAACTATTTCGCTATTTCGCTACACTATATTTTTTAGTTTTACTGTATTTGGAACATCTACTAAGTACTAACTCAGGGCTGTAATGTAATCTATAACAAATCGACTTAGGAGTAGCAACATTTTTGTAAGCCGAGTAAACACAAAGCAACATTTTTGTAAGCCGACTACAGTGTTCAGGAGTGCAAATTGACTATTGAGTATTGATTTTAAGCAAACCGTGTCTCAATATCATGCTATTCTATCAAGTTGCTAACAATTTTAAAAAGTAGCGAATAGCGATTCGCTGTTTGAAAAGTAGTCAACTACTTGGCTACAACTACTGTTTTAAAAAAGTAGTCAAAAACTACTGGCTACTTGAAAATTATAGTTCGCTACAGTAGCGAACTACAACTACTTCGCTACAACCCACCCTTGCTACCAACACATAAACAATTAGGGTCGGTAGGCATAAGCAGCAACCAGCTCGAAAAAAACATTATAGGAGGCAGGAAAAAAGTTCGAGCGGGAAACCAGAACCACAGTAGTTTTTTATTAGGCATCATTATGACTTTTATGCCAAGGATCTATAGGACCGCCGTGGTCAGAACGCTACCACAAAACGAGATATTTGGATAAGGCACAATGACAGATGTTCTAATTTTAAGTGCCACAGTTTAACACGACGCTAACCGTGCTCTTGATGATAGAGGAAACCTGTTTACAAAATATCCAATACAAAATGCATTAATTACAAACCTTAATCCCTTCGGGCGTAACAAGTCTTCGGACTTGTATATCTTTATTGTAAAGAATTCCGTTGGGAACATCTATCTTGTGACCAAATGTGACACCACCGTACCTAATAATTGAAATTTTATATGTAATGCAATGCAATGCAATGTAATGTAATGCAATGCAATGTAATGTAATATGTAATATCTATACTTCTATTAAATAAATCAATGTCCAAATATGCAAAAATCGAACTGATCATGCTTCGGACTTATGTGAAAAGAATGTTTGGGTTTGTAATCCAAGTGAGTATATATACGTTTTAAGACCTGACCAGGAACGACTGCGAAAAATGCAGCACAAGGTCCTCTGGTAGGAATTGAACCTACGGCCCCGCGATTCCTTTGCAGCGCTCTAACCAACTGAGCTACAGAGGCCAGCTGTTGAGCTGTAACTGTAAGTTCATGTATATATAGGTAATCGGGTGTGCGGGTTGTGATAAGGTGGACTTCAATGATTTGTTTCTTGCACTTCACTTGGTGGAATTAATATTAGAATATAATTGTTTTTGTTTGTGGAAACACCACGTAAATTTTATTACTGCAAAGCTTTCGATCCGTAAGCCCGGATCTTCATCAGTGCTAATAACATAGAATATATAATAGACCAGAAGCCTCACTGTACACCTTTCCTTAACATTTTCGTGTCCGCGATTTTCGCCTTGCGGATCACGAATTGCGCACGCTAAATGACGTGTGTGACACTTGCTGCGAACATCACGTCAGCGTTCGTCAGCGTCAATTCCTCAAATCAACGGTTTTTCTTGAAATTCGAAAAACATGCTCAAAGTGTACGCTGCATATTCTGCAATTATTGTGCAAATATTTTACGCTTTTGTTTTTTACGTTGTGTCTTCCTGTTGCGATGACCCATTATTTGGACCTGTGGCATTTAAAAACGGTTAAAACAGCAATTTTTATTACCTAGTGATGGCAATTGATGGCGTTGCTCGCGTTTGATGGCGTCGTGATTACACTTGCTGGCTCGCGCTTGCGCATAAAAAATCTCGGACACAATTTTGGCTGAGTGAGGCTTCTGGTCTATTTTCTATTCTGTGCTAATAATATGTGACTTGTTTAATTCACACGCTCTTTTATATACAAGAGTGTCGTGATCTGTTGGCTCGCGTCATTTGAAATTTAATTAAACGGCACATCAACCACGTCATTTCAAACGTAGTGAAGTGATTCCAATTAACGCGCGCGCATCCAAGACAAGAGAAATTAATTTTGCACATTAAAGAGAGCACGCCACGTACTATCTAGTGGCTTTCCCTCCTGATCTATAGTATTGTGCTTCCCGATTTCAATTGACTCCCTCATTTTGCGAGAGAACTTATGACTATCAATTGCTTATGAAGCAACCATTTTGGCGATTGATAGTCATAAGTTCTCTCGCAAAATACATACATACATACATACATACATACATACATACATACATACATACATACATACATACATACATACATACATACATACATACATACATACATACATACATACATACAAAAATTTATTTAGGCACGCTGGCCTCAACAACTAGGAGCTGATTTCCATGAGGGGCGTGATTTGGAGAAATATACATTAAGAATACAAAAACAAAGAAAGAAGAATTACATATACAGTAGGCAACAAGACGAGCCAATTTTAAGTGTTTGCCTGATTAATAGTTCTTTGAAAAGAACTTAAAGATTCCGCTACTTTTACCTCATACGGTAAATTATTCCATACTACCGCTCCATTATATTTGAAGCATCTTTTACCGGAATCGGTATTCGGTTTAGGAAGAGACAAATCGGTTTCTCTATTTCTAAGATCATAGGTATTATCACATTCATTATTCAATCGAAAGGATGTTCTTAGATTTGGTGCCGTGTGGTTATTCAGAATTTTATACATAAAAACAGATTTTTGATAAGTTCGCCTTAGTTCTAGGTGTTTCCAACCCAGGCTTTCAAGTAAATCAACCGACCGAACATTGTAAGTCGCGCTAGAAATTACTCTTGCAGCCCGATTTTGAAATTTCTGCAACCTGTCCTTGAGGCCTATTCCACAGTTGTCCCAGAGAGGGCTGCAGTAATCAAAGTAGGGCTGCACAATAGCATTGTACATCAATTTTAGTGTCGCAGACGATACGAAGGGCCTAATACTTCTTATAGCACCGATTCCCGCACTGACTTTTGAACATATCATATCAATATGTTTTTCCCAGGTCAATTTTTCGTCAATGTTGACGCCAAGGCAAGTGTAATTTTCAGTCCTGGGTATTGGAACGTTATTAACAAGAATTGGGTTACCAGATACCTTATGTTTAATATTATACGCTGATCCAATAAACATATATTTCGATTTTGTCGGATGAATTTGGAGCTTATTTTGTAGCATCCATTTTCGAATATTTTCAAGATCAAGGTTTATTTTAATAACAGTGTCATCACAATCTTTAGAGGATAGATAAATTTCTGTGTCATCTGCGTAGAGGGATGGAGTTGAATATTTTAAGGAGTCAGGCATATCGTTTATGTATAATAGGAATAATAAAGGGCCCAAGATAGATCCCTGCGGTACACCACATTTTATCTTTCTCGGGCTCGATAAATAACCGTTTACCAGACATTGCTGCTCTCTATCAGATAGATAAGACTTGAACCAATTTAGTGGAATTCCTGATATACCAAAGTAGTTAAGCATCTTTTTTAATAGTATTTCATGGTTTATACAATCAAAGGCCATCCGTACATCAAGGAACACGACACAATTTATTTTGCCATTGTCCATATTCTCAAGTAGATCGTCACACATTTGTATCAAAGAGGACAGTGTGGAGTGTTTAGGTCGAAATCCCGATTGAAACTTGGAGAGTAAGAAATTATCAGAAACAAAGCTATAAATTTGTCTAAAAACCTCTCTTTCAAAAACCTTACTTACGATTGGCAGTATAGAAATGAGAGAGTCAATTGAAATCGGGAAGCACAATACTATAGATCAGGAGGGAAAGCCACTAGATAGTACGTGGCGTGCTCTCTTTAATGTGCAAAATTAATTTCTCTTGTCTTGGACAAAGATTAAGTATATAAAGATGGCCGACTCGCGGAAAATTCATTTGTTCTCGGTGTCCCCCGTTTCGAAAGCCCACGCGGTTTCCACGCGTTTCGTCTGGTAAGCGCCGAACCAAATTTTTGTATTGAATTGTATGGCGAAATGCCGAATTTTCACAATAAAACAGCAATTTAAAAAACATCTACCGTCCGATCTTTATTTTGAGGACAAAATTTGACAGAACATGTCAAGCTGCGTCTGTTAAAGGGAAAATTATTACACGAATATGTTTAAAACGAACGAAAATTTGGATAAACGACCTCCGAAGGAGTGAGATCTTATACTGTCAACAAGTCAGGTGAGATTCTTTTCATTTCTTGATCATTTTTCGATAGTGTTTTGTGAAATTTCGTACCTTAGACAACGGATGCATATAGGACTATTGCTAACTAACGCTAAAAATATGTTTGGGATGCGTACAACCAGAGTTTTTATATACTGTACAGGGAACAAACAATATACTAATACAAACAATATTCAAATATACAGAAATATTATTTTGTTTATATGCTAGTACCAAAATGTTTCGTTATACACAAAGATAGTAAACGCATTTAGACCTGAAATATATCTTTGAGACCAAACACAATTGACCATTGACGGTCCCTCCTTATAATAAGTACAACCTCAAACTGGTTGTCTCTGTGTGTGCAGCTGTGTTTCATCCAATTGTATTTCTGTAAAATACACCCAATAAATAATCAAATTATTCTCTTTTTAGTTGAATGATAGACTTTCCATGTTAAAAGAACTACAAATGTACACTTTGACTATCTGGGTAAAAGGCAATGACAATGGATTGTTGATCAACAATGTTTTGTGGAATGCTTACCTATCCAATTTGAAAAATACTGTCAAATATTCTATACATTTTGATGTTCTGAGTTTGATTATTTTATTGTATATTCCACATTGACTTAACCCTTATTAGGGTATACAAAACTTATAGTATTGTTAAATGTAAACATACATGTGCACCTCTTCAAACATAATGTGAGTTGTGTTAGATACTGCTTTCTCTGATTGCACTCAAGCTGCCAAGAAATAGCAATTATTTTTGTTACCGAAGAAAATGGTATCAAAGCATATCCCTCATTATATTAAAATGCTACTGGATAACTGATCCCATAACAGTAATTAAATATTATTGTAATTATTAAACATTTTGTTTGTATATGTGAGTTAATAGCTTGTTTGGACTATTGCACATGGTGAGTTATTGCTTACTTGGACTATTGCACTCAGTAAAATTAGCTTTGAAACAGTGCCTAATACACTTGTCATCGGAAACACGCACTCCTCCACCCCAGGGGAAACATGGGCATAAATAGACTTTTTTAGAAACTAATGAAAGAAAAAGCCCCAACATAGGGGCAAGCAAAACAGGCCAAAGCCACTTCTAGAATAACACATTTAGTAAAAGTTTCAAACATGGAATATTTAAAGTAGAATGATGAATAACTTCAAACATAGAACACTAACATGGCTTCTTGTGCAAAAACATCAGTCGTCCATTCGACAATAGGTAGCCCACATGTAATCATGCCTAATCTTGTCCTCAAACTACACCTCTCACAGTCTCACCTCCCACCCACCCATGTTTCCCCGGGGTGGGTGTGTGTGGGTGGTGGTGGTGGTGATGGGGGGTGGTCCGATGACAA
>CACRXK020012208.1:0-15398 GCA_902702795.2 Paramuricea clavata
GCTAAAAGTATAGTGAAATCTGATATACTTTTTAGCCACAGAACGCCGTGGCTAAAAGTATAGTGAAATCTGATATACTTTTTAGCCACAGAACGCCGTGGCTAAAAAGTATAGTTAAATCTTGTATACTTATCAGCCACAGAACGCCGTGGCTAAAAAGTATACTGAAATTTGGTACTTTTTAGCCACAGAACGCCGTGGCTAAAAGTATAGTGAAATCTGATATACTTTTTAGCCACAGAACGCCGTGGCTAAAAAGTATAGTTAAATCTTGTATACTTATCAGCCACAGAACGCCGTGGCTAAAAAGTATACTGAAATTTGGTACTTTTTAGCCACAGAACGCCGTGGCTAAAAGTATAGTGAAATCTGATATACTTTTTAGCCACAGAACGCCGTGGCTAAAAAGTATAGTTAAATCTTGTATACTTATCAGCCACAGAACGCCGTGGCTAAAAAGTATACTGAAATTTGGTACTTTTTAGCCACAGAACGCCGTGGCTAAAAGTATAGTGAAATCTGATATACTTTTTAGCCACAGAACGCCGTGGCTAAAAAGTATAGTTAAATCTTGTATACTTATCAGCCACAGAACGCCGTGGCTAAAAAGTATACTGAAATTTGGTACTTTTTAGCCACAGAACGCCGTGGCTAAAAGTATAGTGAAATCTGATATACTTTTTAGCCACAGAACGCCGTGGCTAAAAAGTATAGTTAAATCTTGTATACTTATCAGCCACAGAACGCCGTGGCTAAAAAGTATACTGAAATTTGGTACACTTTTTAGCCACAGAACGCCGTGGCTAAAAGTATAGTGAAATCTGATATACTTTTTTTAGCCACAGAACACCGTGGCTAAAAAGTATAGTGAAATCTGGTACACTTTTTAGCCACAGACCGCCGTTGCTAAAAAGTATAGTTAAATCTTGTATACTTATCAGCCACAGACCGCCGTGGCTAAAAGTATAGTGAAATTTGATATACTTTTTAGCCACAGAACGCCGTGGCCTTTACAGTCATGCCAATAGAAGTGTTCCGAAAAATGTTGGATGGCAAACGGCTCACTTTTTTCAGTCGAAATATTTTGAAAAGTAAGCAAGATATAAACAATCTGTAGTAGTGTTTAATATAAGAGTTCTTTTAAATGATCTAAACTAATTTTTTATTGCCAATTTCCTTTAAAAAGAATACGTTTCTAACTTTCTAACGGTTTGAATAATGCAAATCATTAAAAATGTCCATAGCATGACCTGTTCTATGGCTAGCTCGCCACTGGCTGACGTAGGAATTACCTCAATTACGTCACGCTGCGAAATCCGCGATTTTCGCTGGCAAGAAATAGAACAAGCATGGTTTTAAAAAAAGTAGTCCTGAATTTGTTTAAATTAAGCAAGTTAAATGAAGCATGGGTAATAGCAACAGGGCCGCAGAGAGGGGGGGCAGGGGGGGGGGCAAATTGCCCCGGGCCCCGAGTTGCTTGGGGGCCCCTGAAAAATTTTTGTTGGGCCCCAGCCTTTTTTGTGTGTTAAATTTTTCTACGCAAAGGACAAGATATCTGTTTTCTTGGGCTAAGTACCGAATTTTGGCATAAAAAATGAGATAAAGTCCCGCGAAAGCAGTTGTAACGTACTCGTCCGGAAAAATTTTGTACTCCGGAAAATTTTTTTTACCCCTAAAATGGTACACTGACCCGCCAACCTCTCGGCGGCCCTGAATAGCAACGGGGTTTTTTACTATCCCAGTGATGAAAGCGAACATTTAGTACTCTAGTGAAGTAAACTTGATGCTATGATTAATTAAACTACCTGTGTAATTTTATCCCAGTCGCTTTCATTTAGCTTCGAACATTTCCCAGCGACACATGATGTGTTGTGACTGTATTTGCAAGAAGCTGAATTTGAATATTACATTTTCAATGTTTTTCTTATTGCAAGCGAAACGTATTTTATTAAATAACTCTGCGAGGTTTCAACATTTTTCGTTCAGACTTGGTCAGATAGAAGAACTAGTCTAATGCTTTCATGGGAACCAATAAAAAAATTTAGGCAAAATTGACACTCAAAGGTGTTCTGTAACCTTAAATGAAACGAGATGCCACGTTGCAAATAATGGTCGTTAATACAATTTTAATGAATTTTAAAAACTTACATTATTATCATAAAAAACTTACTTAATTTAATTAAAGAATAAAGGTGATGTAAAGTCCGTAATGTAAACAAACGCTTTGTTTACATTTTGAACTCAGTGCTATAGTTGTAAAATATGATTAGATATATAACACTCTTCTGGTTGGCTATGCTTGTAAATGAATACAGACTAGAGATTCAATTCAAGAAAGTTCGAAAGGTACGAAATATTAATAACATTCCAATGGTTGAGTGCCGACTATTGGAATGTAGGCCTGCGCACAACATATGCGCAGAGCGGACTTTACATGGCCTTTACAGTCGTGCCAATAGAAGTGTTCCGAAAAATGTTGACCAGTTCATTTCCTAACTTGAAGGACCACCTCTGAACGGTTCCTCAACAATTTGATAAGTTCCTTAAAAAGTTCCTAACTTCCTGTTTCATTGACCAATCAAATTTTATATTTTATTTTTGAGCAATCGGATTGGTCAATGAAACAGGAAGTTAGGAACTTTTTAAGGAACTTATCAAATTGTTGAGGAATTGTTCAGAGGAACTCCTAGAAGTTAGGAAATGAACTGGTCAACATTTTTCGAAACACTTCTATTGGCACGACTGTAAATGAATGGAAATATCGATTCTATACTCCAAGCATGCGCATTAATAATGAGACATACTACAGTTTATAAATTAATTATTACATTATTATTAATTATTAATTATTAATTATTAAAGGAGGAAACAAATTAGGGGGTGGGGCGGTCAAAAATATGCCCGGTCGACCAGTAGCACGTAAAAACGCACAAGTTGTAACAAACCTGCAGCAGACTTGTAGGAATGCTGTTCCAACAGCTTGTGAACAGGATGTGTTCGCACTGCTTGTTCCCAGCTTGTTGACAACTTGCTACAAGGTTGTTGCGCTCAACAGACTTGTTACAAGTTGTTCCAACAACTTGTTATCGTTTTGTAGTTCAAAAATTTGTCAACAAATTGTGAGTGACAACCTTGTAGCAACTTGATAAAATAACAACATTGTTACAACTTGTTGACAAGCTTGCTACAAGCCTGTTGCGAACACATCTTGTTGACAAGTTGTGAGATTTTTACAGCACTAAACAAACTTTCAAAGTTTGTTCCTGGTGGAGAATCATATCAAAAGATAAAAATTTTGATTGTAGTCATAATTAACCAAGTGCATATTATGTACTATTTAAATACTATAATGGTTAGTGTGCAAACAAGTTGTTACATTTCTTTTCACAAGCTGTCGACAAGTTGTCTTCGCACTGTTTGTTCCCAGTTGTTGTAACAAGTTTGGAACAAGCTGTTAACAACTTGTAACAAGCTTGACGGCATTATCAGACTTGTCACAAGGTTTTCTAACAAGTCTGATACAGTCATGATATAACAAGAATGTTACAAGCTTGACGACGCATGTTTTAACAATGTTGCTATATATCATAACTGTATCGGACTTGTTGGAACAACCTTGTGACAAGCCTGATAATATCAACAAGGTTCTTACAAGTTGTTAACAGCTTGGTCCAAACACGTTGCCAACTTGGGACAAGCAGTGCGAACACAACTTGTTGACGGCTTGTTGACCGGCAAACTTGTTACAAGATGTGAGATTAATTTTGCTTGTGTAATATAACATACAAAAAAATTGTCCTCTTAAACAATCGCCAGCAGCTCCGTTTCTCTGGTATTATAGTAACCGCTGACCACCTTAACGCTTTTATCGGATACAACGTTGTCCTTGCAGTAACATCGCCATTGTATGCCAGGGGGGTGAAAGTTTCTGCGTGGTCCAATGCGGGCGTAGAACGTGCCGGCAGGACAGGAGGATTGGTTGCAATACTCATCCCGTTTCTTTTGAACAACACCGTCTGCAAAATGAAAGTACGGAGATCAAGTTTAACAGCAGTAAAGCCGAGCACCACGCACCCCCCAAAAATCTGCTTGACCATACATTTTCTGCTTTTCGAATAGCGATTAGCGGAACTTCTACTGTTAGCGCGTGTCGATTTCTCGAAACGATTTAATTCTTTTGTGAGCTCACGAGAAATAATATATCAGTTCAATATCATGGTTAAATATGTAAACATGTCAAGGTTGTTATACAGCCATATTTTCAAATATATACTGTACTTTAACAAGCAAATTTACTGTACTGTGCTACAGCAACTGTCCAGTCACGCATACGTTATAAAAAAACGATATAAACTTTATAAACAAAAGTTAATGTAAAACGTAACAGAACGGCGAATATTCAGATTCGGCCATCTCATGTAATGGTAATGTTGGGATAGTAGCGTTACAGACTGCAGAGGAAAGTGGGCAGTAAGGCTCCCTCATGCATCACCCCGTGGAAAACCTGCACCCCTCCTTGCAGATGAGGCTATAGATACGCCCCTGTACGTGTTTAATTGGTTTTTGCAACGCTGTCATTCAATCATTGTAATGTAAGCACCAATCGTAGCAATTTGGGTTCAATTCGTGACGTGTGATTCAAGATGGCGTCTAGCAAACAACAACTTGCTATTCTAATATTATTTACGAGTACAGCTTCTTCACTCTTTCAAATGACGTCTGCAATGTTTTTGCCTTTTGTAAATATATACAAGAAACTGAAGATGAAGGCGATAAAAGGACGGGGGATGAAGCTGTTTACACTTGAGCCATAACCTTTAGGGAACGAAGCAAAAACCGTTTCAATACAATGTAAACCAGTAAACAGTACTTAAACTGCCCGACCAATACAATATTTTTGGTTGGGCATGCAGGTGCTTCTTGTACACACGCAAAAATCTCACATCCTGTAACAAGTCTGCCAACAAGTCGTAATCAAGTTGTGTTCGCACTGCTTGTCCCAAGTTGTCAACAAGTTAGGAAAAAGCTGTAAACAAGATGTACCAACATTGTTGATATTATCAGACTTGTTGCAAGGTTGTTCCAACAAGCCCGATACAGTCATGATGTAACAATATTGTTTCAACCTTGTGTCGTCAACCTTGTAACATTCTTGTTGTATTATGACTGTATCAGGCTTGTTAGAGCAACTTTTTAACAAGTCTGATGATGCCATCAAGCTTGTTACAGGTTGTTAACGGCTTGTTCCAAACTTGTTACAACAACTGGGAATAAGCAGTGCGAACAAGACTTGTCGACAGCTTGTGAACAGATTTGTAACAACTTGTTTGCAGACTTATAACAACTTGTGCGTTTTTACGTGTATAACATATTGGCTTAAAGATTTCTTTCATTTTTGTCCAATTTATAACATAACAGTGTATTACCTGGCATGTAAAGATGGAAAGGACTTGCAACAAAATAGCCTTTAGGATTATAATTGGCGATAATATCGCTCCATCGAAACAGATTTCCCTCGACGCTTGTTCCACCGTACGCCAAAGCCTTCATGGCTTGCACCGGCAATACATAATTCCAGACATTCATCTGAGCCAATGATTTCTTAAAACTTTGTTTGCCGCTAAATCCCCCGCCATGAGAGTCTTGCTCGTTTGTAAAAACCCATATCCCTGGGGCAGTCAGAGTTTGCTTTTTGGGTAGATCAGTTTTGGAGTTTCGTTCAACACCCTCTAAATACCAATTTACTTCGCCAAGGTCACCGTTCCATCTTACGCAAAGGTGACGCCATAGTTTATTATTTACTGCTGAATCGCTGCCCAGTCTAAAAGGCAAGGAAGAATTTGAATGATTCACATGCACGCAAGAATGTACAAGTTGTTACCCTGAGGTCTGCAAAAAAGTTGTTACAAATCTGTTCACAAGCTGTCGACAAGTTGTGTTCGCACTGCTTGTTCCCAGTTGTTGTAACAAGTTTGAAACAAGCTGTTAACAACTTGTAACAAGCTTGATGGCATTGTCAGACTTGCAGGAAAGTTGTTCTAACAAGTCTGATACAGTGACGATATAACGGAAATGTCACACAAGATTGTAACAACATCGTTATATTATGACTGTATCGGACTTGTCGGAACAACCTTGCAACAAGTCTGATAATATCAAGAAGGTTGTTGTTACAAGGTGTCAATAGCTTGTTCCAAACTTGTTGACAACTTGGGACAAGCAGTGCGAACACAACTTGTTGACGGCTCGTTGGTAGACTTGCTACAAGACGTGAGATTTACACATGTATACAAGGATATAACAACTTGTTCCGGACTGGTTAACAACTGGAAACAAGCCTGTTACGAACACATTTTGTTCACAAGTTGTGAGTTTTACGCATGTAGCACTACCCAAAAAATAGTGATTTTTCAAGTTTCCCAAAATTTGCCTTTCATTGATATAACTGATCGACCCTGATCGATACCACAACGACAGCAACAACTTAAGCCCCGTTTACACTACGCTCAATTTTTGGTACGGCACGGATAAAATTGGTACCCGTACCACTTTTTTGGTTCTTGGACTACCTATTCAGGTAGTCCAAGAACCAAAAAGTGGTACGGTACCAAAAATTGAGCGTAGTGTAAACGGGACTTAGCTAAATAGGTAGTCCAAGAACCAAAAAAGTGGTACGGGTACCAATTTTATCCGTGCCGTACCAAAAATTGAGCGTAGTGTAAACGGGTCTTTAATCCGGCGGTATATGCAAACATAATACAAGTCCATTATAAAGAGATAAAATACTCATTAAAAATTATTCATAAACCTTGTGGCAAATCATGTCAGCCATAATATGTCACGTGGAGTGACTTTATATCTGATAAAGCATGTGGCATTATATAATTGTTCATCCTCATTAGTATGATTATATAATGGTTCATCCTAATTAGTATTCTTTTGAAGTCGTATTCAGTTAAGCTCGCGGCTGCGCCTCGCGTTTTATATCTGATAAAACACTCCTACTCGTGTTTTAAGTACTGTTTAATAAACGAGTAGGAGTGTTTTATCACATATAAAACACGACGCGTAGCGGAGTGTTTTATATGTGATAAAACACGAACTACGAGTTTATTAAACAGCTTCAAAAACGTCTCAATTAGATCACGGCATTGGCGAAATAATTTTCCAAAATAACTTTGTATTAGCTGAGAAAATACAAGCTGAAATTTGAAGCGTGTTTTATCGCATATAAAGACACGCCACGCTTATGATTTCCTCATGAATTATTAATGAGTTTTTGAGGTAGTATTTCACCCATCAACAGTCCGGACAAATTTTGAAAGCTTGAAAAATCCGGTGTAAAGCGCCATCCCGCCTTCGTAGAAAAAGCTCCTATATTGTTCTTACCCGTATGGTTGATCATTGATGCCCATGACTAGGCCGTCTATGTTGTAAACATGGAACATAATAAACAAGTCATTCGGTGTCGTAGATGAATAAGATAGAAGACTGGGTGAATATTCGTCGGTGTAGGACAGATCAAGCCAAGTACAAACTGTCAATTGCGCAATTTCCGCACCGCTATACGGTATAAGTGCGTAGTTATTTTTAGTCCAATGTGTGAATGTGAAAGCGACGTTCGACTTCCCAGCTATATAGAAATAAAATATAACATATAATTAGAAATCATTTGAATAGAATAGAATCTATGCAGAATAGGCGGAGAAATTGGACGACGGATGCATGGGGAGGAAGGGGGCTAGGGAGAGCGCTATAGGCCCCAACAGTGTCAACAGTAGAAGTGAGAGGGCTTAACCCACGCCCCCTCTCAATAAAAGAGGTCTTCTAACTGGGCGGAGAAAAAGTCATTTCAGAGACTTTTCATTTCAACATTTTCGGGAGAGAATATGATCCCGGACCCCAGAGAGTTTGTCAAATCTTCCCTAAAGCCTGTTTTCTACTAAACACGTAAAAACGCACAAGTTGTTACAAGTCTGCAAACAAGTTGTTACAAATCTGTTCACAAAATTATCGACAAGTTGTATTTGCACTGTTTGTTTGCAGTTTTTCCAACAAGTTTGGAACAAGCTGTTAACAACTTGTAACAAGCTTGATGGCATTATCAGACTTGTTACAAGGTTGTTCTAACATGTCTGATACAGTCATGGTATAACAAGAATGTTACAAGATTGACTACACAAGGCTGTAACAATATTGTTACGTCATTACTGCATCGGGCTTGCTGGAACAACCTGGTTGACACATTGTTGAATTTCAAGACGGCAACAAGTTGTTGGAACAACTTGTAACAAGTCTGTTGAGCTCAACAACCTTGTAGCAAGTTGCCAACTTGCCGTTAACAACTTGTCAACAAGCTGGGAACAAGAAGTCCAAACACATATCCTGTTGGCAAGCTGTTGGAACAGAATTGCTACAGGTTTGTTACAACTTGTGCGTTTTTCCGTGTGTAGTCCGAATTCAGAACTTTAGTTGACACTTTCGCAAACTTACCGCTGCTTACAACAGTTGAAGGCTCAGTACGATTGACGTAAGATTTCAATGATTGCAGATTCCTCCAAGAATTCACGTTCCCCACGTCATGACCAGGATCCTTTGCGAGTGCAACAATGAGTTCAACGGACAAACGACTGTCCCAAATATTGAAACGGCTAAGGCTTCCCTGTAGCTCGTCATCAGACGAATACGCGGGCCCATTTATATTTCCGTTTTGCCCAATTACCAAAAGCGACGGCGGAACTTCATGACCAAATTGAAATTCGTCAATACTAGAACGATGCACGCCGTCCAAGAAAAAATTCCATTGTCCGTCAAACGTTTCCCACGTGATTGCCATGTGGTGCCAACGATCGTCGTTGATTGGGGGAAGTTTATGAAAGCTACATAATATTAAATAAAGTTGTGAAATTCATTAATAATGGGGTGATTCCAGTTACAGAATAAATTTTGATCTAGGGAAGAAGAAGGAAATCCAACACTACAGCTAGAAAGCGCGTCTTAGAATGAGTAAAGGCCCTGTCACACTATTGCGTATGAGAGAAACGTATGAGAAGCGTATGAAAATTAATCCGGAAATAATTTTCATTCGCACAAAAATCCTTTGAAATGCCAGCGTATGAGTACCGTACATCTGGCGTACCTCAGGCGTATTCAGCGTGTGCCTAGAGTATGCCTATCGTATGAAGCATACGTCCGATACGCACAAAATTTTTGAACATGCTCAAAAAATATTTTCTGCCTCGCCGTATGCCAGCGTATGCCACCGTATGCGACCGTGCTTGAAACGTATACAACCTATGCCTAACGTACCCCTAGCGTATGTCAGCGTATACCGGCGTATGAGTGATATTTTTCATACGCTGGCATACGCTAGTACGATACGCAATAGTGTGACAGGGCATTTAAACTGCAAAGTTTGGTTGCAAAATGTTATAAAATGAAGAAAATATAGTCCTGCAAAGTTCGCAAAATTTGGTATATATTTGTATTACGCGCGGTAAAAGTAACCACTTTCGGTTATTTTTCCCGCGCGTAATACAAATATATACAAAATTTGCGAACTTCACAGGGCTATATTTTCCTCATTTTACAACATTTCGCCATTAAACTTTGCAATTTTACTCATTTTAAGATGCTCTTTCCAGCTATGGTAATGGTTTCGTTCTTCTTGTTTAGATCAAAATTTCGTCTATAGAAATCTTCTCATTTCATCTAAGAAATCTTCTGATACAGAATCATGCTGATTTACATGAACTTTTAGTTTAATTTCCTTACCAAATATAATTTATTTATTTCAAATTGTTGAAGCCAGTAAATACGAATGTTCTCATCAAGACATTTCACAAGCCATTTACAACGTATATCGTTTCGGATAAGATGGAATGTAAGAAAACAAAATTCACAGAAATAGATATAGGTTTCGCCATCATGCGCGCAAAAACTATCTATGCATGGCAAGAACGCACAGGTTGTAATCATTGAACTATATAAGTAACTCCTATGAAAAAGGCCTATGGTTGGGTGAAGCCAAATTTCGGGCGCTCAAGTATATCCTGTTCGCAGGTATTTATACGAAAATAAATACACAAAATTTTTCACGAAGTATTTTTAGTTTTTTACTCATTTAATTTTTAATTTTAACTTATTAAAGTACGTTCTACATAAACTGTATAAAATTGTCTCTGAATTCTTTCTAGAAAGTCTAAGTCAGAAAAAACAGAAATTTTCGCTTGGTTTTAACTTTTGTGCCGAGTCTCGTTTTGTTCGTGTCATATTTTGGCAGTTAAACATTTGCTTATTTTATGTGCCTTACATAAAAACTGTGTTGTCAAAGTGTGTTTTGGGATAAATATAAATTCCTTGAAAGAAGTAAGAGTGAGAAAATATTAACGATTTTTAAACTCACGCTGCCGGCTTTAAAGATGGCGGCCAACTTATCGCTCCTGTTTACTTATAGTTCAATGGCTGTAACCAATCTGCAGCAAACTTGTAACGATGCTGTTCCAACAACTTGTCAACTGCAAACAAGTTGTTACAAATTTGTTCACAAGCTGTCAACAAGTTGTGTTCGCACTGCTTGTTCCCAGTTGTTGTAAAGTTGTTAACAGCTTGTTCCAAACTTGTTACAAGCTTGATGGCATTATCAGATTTGTTTTCAAAGTTGTTCTAACAAATCTGATACAGTCATGATATAACAAGAATGTTACAAGGTTGACGACACAAGGTTGTAACAATATCGTTATATCATGACTGTATCGGACTTGTTGGAACAACCTTGCAACAAGTCTGATAATATCAACAATGTTGTTACAAGTTGTTAGCAGCTTGTTTCGAACTTTTTCCCAACTTGGGACAAGCAGTGCGAACACAACATGTTGATGGCTTGTTGGCAGACTTGCTACGAGATTTCTACGCCAATGTACACACATATGGTATTGCAACACTCTACCTACCTTTGTGCGCCAGCCATTTCAAAATGTATTTCGAATGTGCCTCGGATAGCAACGAGTAAATATTTTTGCAGCGGTTCTGACACAAGAATAAAACTCGCGATTGCCATTAATTGCGAGTCCGCTGTAGGAATCCATGACGTTTTCAGCCACCAACTTATCGTGAATGCATCAAGTTTTGGCATCTGCTTATGACTAGAATATGTTGTATTTGTTTTACCAGAAAAATGCAAATCAGAATCGACGCTCTTGATCGGCATATCTATTAAAAAATAAGATTACACATCGTAACATATTTTATGACAACCATAATTGAGTAGGCAATTCCAGCTATATAGAATAAATTTTGAGCTAGGCAATTCAAGAAAAACAAAATCCATCAATACAGCTAGAAAGAATATGTTAAAATTAGTAAAATTGCAAAATTTGGCCGCGAAATGTTGTAAAACGCGGAAAATATAGCCCTGCGAAATCTGCCAATTTTGTGTTAATTTGTATTACGCGAGAGAAAATGTACACCACATTTGGGCCGAAAGTGGTGCATTTTTGAGGTTGAACATTTTCAACTTTTAACAATGATATTTTCGGAAAACATTCTGTCCGTGGAAAATTTCTTGAGGGGAAATGGGCCTTTAGGAATAATAGGAAATGTTGTTCTGCGTAACTGTCATGGTTTCTACGTCACAAAATGCATAACGAGTTTTTACGCGTGTAAACAAAATCAGTAGAGACCTTACGATTTTAGGACGGCAACGCGACGACGACGGCCAAAACAAACTCCTTCAAATAAATGGTAGAAAAGATAATTTGTCGTATATTATCAATCGTATGAATTTAATACAGTTTTAGAAGTTGAAGACATGGGTTTTATTATGAAGAGTTCTGCTAAACCCAGTTTGAAGTTGCACTTGTCGCGGCTTGAAATGCAGTCGTTGTATCAAGACGTGAAAATCTGTGATTTGGCGTTGTAAACAGAGCGAGGACAATGTCTAAAGTATTCATATACTGTAATTACTCAATTATTTTCAATGATCTATTGGTAGCCGTTGCCATAAGGTCTCTATTGATGACCTGGAAACGACATTGTTCAAAGACATTCACTCATTCACTGCATGCACGCACCTCGTTCGCTGCAATCTCGGGGGTCAGCGCTATCCGCCGGTGTTGGCGCGAAATCTCGTCGCCACTTCAAAACATTGCCACCAGCAGCATGACTCATGGTACAGTTTTTTGCGATCGCTTTTATTTCTTTGCTAGGCAGCACGTAGTCCCAGATATTAAACTGACTCAATTTTCCAGCAAAATTACTCATGTCCATCGTGGCGTATTTGAAGTTCCCAATCGTAAACGTCCCGTTGAAAACAATTTTTTCATCTTTGAAGTAAGAGGTACCCGTAGGGTAATTTCGCAGTGCGCCATCAACATAAATGTTCACGTGCCCACTGCTGCTGTTCCACGTGGTACATATGTGATGCCATTTGTCATCATGAATAGGAGATATTTCAAAGGTAGCTTCGTATCTTTATAATCATCACACAAATTTGGTAATTAATAACTGAGTATTTGGATTATTAATTTGGTATTTAATAATTGAGTATTGGATTCTTAATTTGATAATTATTAATTGAGTATTTGATTATTGATTTGATAATTATTAATTGAGTATTGGATTATTGATTTGATACTTGTTAATTGAGTATTGGATTATTGATTTGATAATTTTTAATTGAGTATTGGATTATTGATTTGATAATTATTAATTGAGTATTGGATTATTGATTTGATAATTATTAATTGAGTATTGGATTATTGATTTGACAATTATTGATTGAGTATTGGATTATTGATTTGATAATTGTTAATTGAGTATTGGATTATTGATTTGATAATTATTAATTGAGTATTGGATTATTGATTTGATAATTATTAATTGAGTATTGGATTATTGATTTGACAATTATTGATTGAGATTGGATTATTGATTTGATAATTGTTAATTGAGTATTGGATTATTGATTTGATATAATTATTAATTGAGTATTGGATTATTGATTTGATAATTATTAATTGAGTATTCGATTGCTGATTTCATAATTATTAATTGAGTAATGGATTATTGATTTGATAATATAAATTAGTATTTATAATACTTTTGTTTGTGGAAACACCACGTAAATTTACCACTGCAAAGCTTTCGATTATTAACCTTATTAGCAGTGTGAAGATTCGGGCTTACGGATCGAAAGCTTCGGTTTTTGCAGTAATAAATTTACGTGGTGTTTCCACAAAAAAATGTATTATATATAGCTACTCACGCGATAGGCTTATTTATTTGCAAGAAAACGGATCCATCTAAATAGACTAAAGTCAACACACTAGGTGGGTTCCCGTTGTTTTTATAACTGACGAATGGTGATTTAAGATCACTAGTCTTGCACCAAAAGCAGATGGACACTTCATCCGAAGTAGTTGACATCTTTCCTGTCGCTGTATGTTTCTTAGCCGAGGGAAACTTTAAATCAAAATTATCTAAGAAAAGAATGATGGAAAAATATTTAACCTATTATTACTGGCGAAACATACGATGTTCGTTTCACCTAAATATTAGAAAATCTACATGGGAACGTTAATTAACCCATTGAAGATACTTTAAAGAGAGGAGAAACTGTCATGACATTCAAAGCTTTAAAGGGCAGACTACCTTCATATGTTCAAGATTTTTTCGCTAAATGTGAAAACAGTAAATATTCCTTAAGCAGTAATAACGGTAAACGCGCTCTGTCTAGACCAAGGAGTAACTTTCTCAAAACAAGTTTCTCCTACATATAGAGCGGCACATGGGTGGAACAAATATATGATAATTGCGTCACAACTACACTGTTTTCAACTTAGGACCATCTTAAATGGAAAGGATTTCATATATTTACGATGACTACATTGTCCACGTCGATTTCGCTCGTGCACTTAAGCAAATTCGAAAAGTGTTTTTGATATGATTGATTTCACCGTTATCTGGCAGTCAATTGACCAGAAATTTGAGAATTCTTTTGAATGAACAATAGTAAAACGTATTCTTTTTAAGCTAGCTGTGAAGTATCGAAGCTAGGAGTAACGTAGTCGACTAACTTCACTTACCATCTGGATCCGGATCTTGGCAGTAGTAAAATGGATATGACGTTGTCTCTTTGCAATTTTTGTTCGTTGGACAGTTAGCGACAGCACAGCCGAGCTAGAAAGACGTGAAAATTCTTGTGATTGTGGCAAAGTTAAGCAAATGTTCTGTTTGTGGTATATTCACGATTTTTGTATGTTGTCATTTGCAAAAGGCTGCTGGCTTTACAATGGTTATTGCGCGCACTATACCGCACACACGTATAGACGCACGAGTCGTTACAGGTCTGCAAACAAGTTGTTACAAATCTGTTCCTGACAAGCTGTCAACTGATATTCGCACTGCAGTTGTTCCTAGCTGTTGCAACAAGTTTGGAACAAGCTGTGAACAACTTGTAACAAACTTGATGCGTGGTATTACCAGACTTGTTACAAGGCTGTTTTTAAAAAGTTTGATACAGTCATGACATGCACACGCAAAAATCTCACATCTTGTAGCAAGTCTGCCGACAAGCCGTCAACAAGTTGTGTTCGCACTGCTTGTCCCAAGTTATCAACAAGTTTGCAACAAGCTGTTAACAGCTTGTAACAAGCTTGTTGATATTTTCAGACTTGTTGCAAGGTTGTGCAAGGTAACAACTTGTTTGCAGACTTGCAACAACTTGTGCGTCTTTATACGTGTGTATAACAAGAATGTTACAAGATTGGTGACACAAGGTTGTAACAATACTGTTATATCATGACTGTATCGGACTTGTTGGAGCAACTTTGCAACAAGTCTGATATTATCAACAAGGTTGTCACAAGTTGTTAACAGCTTGTCCCGAAGTTGTTGACAACTAGAAATCAAGCAGTGCGAACACAACTTGTTGACGGCTTGTTGCCAAACTTGCTACAAGATGTGACACTGGTTTGTGATTTGATCAGTTTAGAAACCAACAAATCTATACGATATCTAGTATATTTAAATAAAGCTGACTAATTTTAGGTTTCCACCTGTAGTAACGCTGGACCAATAAGGGTTGCATTTCTGCACCACAAGAGAAAACAATTTAGAAACGATAGAGTTATGTAATTAATACATAAATATTTAATAAAGAAAGTTAGTTTAGTTTGGGCTTCCTCTTGTAGTAGCACAGGGGAATAATGGATTTACGTAGCTTACAGGGAGAATCTTTTGTATGTTACGTACTTAATGCCTCAATTCGGTTAGTTAATATTTAAGAGAGCTATATATGAGACAGTAAAGCACACACAATGTTGTGGGAGAAGGGTTGTTGGGGAGAAATGCTCCGAATATATACTTTCAACTGGTCAAAGTGTCACCCCACAGACTCA
>CACRXK020012209.1:0-15398 GCA_902702795.2 Paramuricea clavata
GGGGGGGGGGGGGGGGGGGGGCGGCCGCCACTGAGATTTCCGCCACTGTCTGTGTAACATTATTCTGCAGTGTAACATTATTCATGTATGATTATTCATATGTCATCTGCGACTCAATTTCCATTTTAGTAAATGACATACTTTTTTGTACTTACCTAGCAGAAAGATCATGCTGACTCTTTCAAAGAAGTCAACAGTGAAAAAAACATAAATGGACCTTTGAAGAAAATAAAGCTTTGATCAAGTTGATAATCATATCTATTGCCAAAACAGATCCATGGATCTGGAGAAATTTTGTCCATAATAAAATAAAATAACAACAATTTACATTAGCCTATAGTAATCTATGTCACTGTTATAATTGTAGGGATCCATAATAAAATAAATATGTAGGAATCCATAATAAAATAAAATAAAATAACAACAATTTACATTATACTTTTGGGTGTGTTGGTGTTATTTACTCAAGTGAATATTTTTGTGATGTTATTCTGAGTATGCATCCACACCGAGCTGAGCTCAGTTGGTAGAGCATTGGACAAATATCCCAAAGATTGCAGTTCCATTACCACCATGGTCAGGCAAACTTTTCACCTTGCCCGGTGTGGATGCACATACAAAGTAACATCACAAACATCAATTTACAATATTCTAGTAATCTATGTCACTGTTATTATTGTTTCTTGGATCATCTCTGTCCCATGGTCCACTTTTCAGAATCAGGCTGAATCAGCAATGCTGCACTGTAGAGTAATACCCACCAAGCACACAGAATTTATTGGTTGTATATCACAGTTATATCCAGTTTGCCCTTGTAAATTTATTAGTGACAGCACACTGTCCAAAAGTGATAATGGCAGAATATCGAAATCCCACAAAATAACATTCCCAAAGATAAAAGATTGTCCTCTTCCATCTCGCCTTAGATCACTGAGGTCAGAGAACTGCAAAATATAAAAACAATATTCTGTTTAACCCTTTATGTGCCAGCGTTAGACAGAGAGAAATATTAAAGTAGGGCGCATGAGGGCACAATGTGACTTAGCCTGCGAACAGGCTCTCAAGCTGAATTGAGAGCCTGCATCGATGACTAATGAATTTGAAAATCTGCGTCTCAAATCGTGACGCGAAATTCTCATTGGTCAGATGCTATAATTTATATGTTTCCGCTGAGCTCTATCTATGTCAACTGCTGAAGCATTATGCATAAAGAACACATTAACTGATCAAATTGGTCTTGGCCATCTTATCTCAAAGCACGAAATGTTCTGTTTTGAGAAAACAGTATTTAAAACATTTGAACTTTTGCTTGAATATCTTATATTTCGAAAAACAGTATAAACTGTACGGTCTAAATTTAGTTTGCACGGTCTAAATTTAGTTTGCACGAAAGTTGTAAACAACACCATATTAGGATAGACATTCCATATTTGGAAAATCGAACGTTACGGGGCAGATATTCAAATTTATTAGTCACCGATGCAGGCTCTCAATTCAGCTTGAGAGCCTGGTCGCAGGCTAAATGTGACTCAATGGGTTAACTAGACACATGGACAGATAGGCCAGCTGCCATTAGACAGAGTAAAATAATCTGGCGTTAGACAGAGTAAAATAATAAAGTAGGGTGCATCAGGGCACAATTAATGCAACTCGATGCAATTCAATGGGTTAATTTATACTTTAATAGTACGTATAAAATATCAAAGTAATCAAGCCTCTATGATAAAACCAAATGAACAGTCTAGGCTTCTCTAACTTAAACTATTTTTTAGCTCTATATGCATATATTCAAAATAGAAAGCACAAATATTGTTACCAACAAAATATTGTGACCAACATTGGCTATAAAAATGTGAATCATAGAGAAGCAAAAAAGCATTGCGTAGATACATTGCCTTTGCATTGACTAATTTAAATTAAAACAAACGACTTACCCTAAAAACACAACTAGAATGTATCTCTATACTCTATCGATGCTGGGCTATTGCAATCGGCGAAAATTTCATCAACTTTTAGAGACAGATATACTAATATAGCGATTCTTCTGATGTGAATCTCACGGCATTGAAACTGAACACACGATAACCCATAGGAACCAACAGCATAGGCTCTGACAATACACAATGAACAAAAAGAAGACCGTGTTCTTCCAAAACTGAAGCTTTATGGCGGTGAATCGACTTTACAAAATCCGCCATATTTCTCACTCTTGCTCTTTTGATAGTGAAGGTCAGGCGAACAATAACCGCCCGCTCGTGGAAAATCAATATATAATTAATTGGAATAATCGCAATGCATCACGATATAGTGACCACTCCTCCTCTGTTATCAAACTTAGCAATTCCATCGGAATCGAAATACTAGTCTGCATAAGGCAGTCGGGCAGTGTGCCCGGCAGTAAGGAAATTTAATAGTCCTAAAGCGTTAAAAATATTCTCCTAAAAAAATTAAACCCACCCCACACACAATTCTAACTCCTAATCCTAAGACCTAACCTTAAAATCATACAAAAGAAGTTGAAAAAAAAAAATTAATTTGAAAATAAAACTGTAGTATATACGGTATTTGAACCCGGGAACCACGTTTCGCAAGCGGCCAGCTTTGTTAACTCGTAAATAATGCTCTTTAAAGGAGTAAGCAAAGATATAAAACGGTATTAAATTTTGATGCGAATACGCTAAATACGAAGATATTTTGCAAACCTTTAGCTCGAGTAAACGCTTAGCAAGCGTCTTGTTTCCTATTAAAATAGCCTTTGAATATTGCATAATACTTTGTTTACGGTATACGAAATGTTTCTACTGTCCTCAGTGACAGTTTCCTGAATTTATGTATACCTTCATTTTATGAACACAAGGATTAACTGTTATATTAATATGACCTAATGACCGAAACGCACTTTTATGCAAATCATTATAATAGTATTTTTATATTCCCTGCTCAATATGGCTACAAATTTGATCATTTGATACATGAAATATATACAAGCTTCTGATAAGCTGCAACTTTCAAGCGTTCATACCGTAATATCAATACCTCTACCAGAGTTAACGTTAGTGATAAGAAAATAGCTTACATGTTTCGACCAGGTCTTTTCAAAGTGTCTTTCACAAACGTGAACTGTTTGTTGAGCGATTAATCAAATCGGATTTGATTTGGTAAACTTACATCTATCTCTCGATCCAGCGTCCTTTGTGACAAGCTTCGCGAGTTTCGTCGATAAATCGTCGTCTTTTTTTGGAATTGGGAAAAAATTAAAACCAAAGTGTTTTCTACTAGTCCCGCAACCATATATGGAGCAATTTGCTCCTGGTATTTGAATATCCTTTCTATAAAATATTTTCAAGTACTACAGCCTCTTCTGTAATACAATCTCCTATCACTAAATAGATTTTGATGCACCCGTATTGTCACGTGACAGACAACAATATCATAATTTGGCCACGCCCCCAGCTTTCAAACCCTCTTCTCTATTAAAGGGGCCCTACAGTAATTTTTTAGTCGAAAAGCCACCTTAAGTATTGTTTACATTTTTTGTTATTGTCGCTACTTGACATGCGCGCCACGGATGCATTCATTTTCCGGTATGCGGAAGTATTCATACTCATGGGTACTGCATGTAAGATACAGCCAAACGAATCTCCGTGGAATCCTCTACTTAAGGTGGCTTTTCGATTAACTGAAAATGACTGTATAGGGCCCCTTTAACTATGCACATAACTGTATATTATTAAAGTCTGTTATTAACTGTATATTATTAAATTAAAATCTGTCTTAAATTAGCCATAGTCTTTGAAAGGTGTTTACATACTGTCAATTATAAAAGCTGCATACTTTGAGCACAGAAACTTTGATATAGTGTAAATCTGCCTTTACATTAAAAACCAGACTTGCTGCTTAACCCATTGAGTCGCATTGCGCCCTGATGCGCCCTACTATATCATTTTACTCTGTCTAACGGCAGACGATTTTACTTGTGAAAGGGTTAGTGCTGGCGCTTAATCCGGGTTAATGAATAATGAGTTAATGTTGTAGATATTTATTTTTCATAAAAACATATATATGCATTATTTATTTACAGTATTACATCTTTGAAAATTATTCCTACATATTTTCAAGAAACTTTGCAAAATTTACATATGACGAATATTTATATATATCGTTTTTAATTAAATTTTTAATTAGTTATTATATCATATAAATTTTGTGGATGTGTTAATATATTTATATTTTGCTACGATGCCACATGTCATAATCTCAATCAAAGCTGCATGAACAGGAAAGTATTTTTACTTAAAACAAGAATTTTCTTATTCTTAAGAATTTTCTTATTCTTACCCAAAGAATATTTTTGCTTGTTTTAAAGTAAAATAGTTCTTGAAAAAATTCTTGTCTAGACAAAGATTCTTGCTATACTGACAAGAATTATAGTTTTGCTTGTTCTGAGCAAATTTTTGCTTAATTTAAAACAAATGGTCAAGTATTTTTTTGCTTGAAACGAGAATTTTACACGTATAAAAATTCTTGTTTTAAGCAAGTTTATTCATAATAAGAATTCTATGTAAGAATAATATTCTCACCAAGATTCTTGGTTCTAGTAATATTCTTACTATATATACTGACAAGAATAATTTTGCTTGTTTCAAGCAATTTTTTTGCTTGAAACAAGTAATTTTTTTCTTAAAATAAGAATCACGATTTTGCTGTGTAGAATGTCAGAAAACTCGATGAAGACATCAAAGACCTCATTATCTATGTTTTTGTCTTCATGGTTTTTCCAAGAAATGACCGGTATACATCTCATGTGTATATTGTATTTTCGCCAGAGCAAACCAATAGCTATATGTTTTCATTTAAACATTGTGTAATATCACGAATGGGTAATTAAACAAACACACTGCTATTGGTTAGTTGGGCGAAAAAACAATGACACGTAACGGTGAACCGATCAATTTTTGTATAAACCGACCATTTTTTGCATAAGTCAGAACAAAAAATAGATAATGCGCTCTATAATGTTTGTATTGAGTTTCCTAACCTTCTTATTCTATTGACTATGTTTTGGGCAAACCTCTGATTAGTAGCTGAAGAGCTTACAGTCAAGTCCGGTGTTCTCTTGCGAGCAACATTGCAATATTGTCCCACAATATTGCAATTTTGATAGGCAGATTGCTCTGAGCAAATTGCAACCGACGCGAACAAATTGCAAGTTGGAAATTCATATAAGATTCGTAAACAAAGCCTCAGATTGAACTATAAGAAAGGGGGAAGCACCAATCCAGTTGCTCAGACTGTTTGACTGGCTTCTCTCTTTCTTATAATCCAATCAGAGGCACAATCGAAATTTTCCCGGGCAATGACTACCAAGACCAGCATTCCTCGCAGGCATCAAGCCTTGTGACGTCATTATGCATAAGGTCTATTGAGTTATTGGGCATTCTACGAAATGTGCCGGGAGAACGCTTCTAACAAAATATTGTGACGATCATTACATTAAATTAAGAATGCTTATAAATTAAGAAGATTATAAGTAATCTCCAAACAAGTAATCTGACACTTTGTTTCGGACGAGTCAATTTAATATTATTTTCATGTTAGCACTCTATATATGCCAGAAATGAAAAGAGCAACCCGGTCTTTTTAAAGGATTGGTCAGTGGGGTGGAAGGGGCATCTACAGAAAGGGGCCATACTATATACTGAGTATGGAAATATGATCGATATAGTTGCTGGTAAAAAACGTCGCATGTAATAGTAGGAGGGTCTGGGGGCATTCTCCTCCTGAAAAAGTTTTGTATTTTTCAACTCTAGAACTGCATTTCGCGCATTTTCTGAAACAGACTTTTGGATATACAGCTAGCGTTGCATTATACTGTAAATAAACTGAATCTTCAGTTAAAGTACTTGCATGGTATGTTTAGGTAAATACCACAACTCGGTTACTACAGTTGATTATCCAAGCCTACCAACACCTTACAACACAATGTTTAGCATGCTTCATAATTATTAAAAGATATTGAATCATTATAGTTGAAGATAAAAAACATGACATAAGATTCTCAAATCAAATTTTAGTTACTAGAATATCAAACCTCGCTTCTAAATTTTATGATTTTGTATGGTTACAAAAGGCTTGGAAGAGCAGCATATGCATGGTATTAAGTATAGTATCCTTTTTAATGGAATTAATGGGAATTATGCATTCAACGGGCATACATATTTCTGTTAAGCTTCGATCCCATGCGAATCCCCGTGTATATTCTATAGAAACATTTCGAATTTCATAATAATTGTTTTTGAAAATAGCGCCTGCAGTGCCACGGCTTTCAAAATAAAGTCTCCAAATATTTTGTACTTTCTGTAAAGTTTGAGCTTTTCTTTTCATTTCATTTCTTATCTTGATAGAGTGCTATCATAATATCAAATTTTAGATCGACCCTAAAAGCGTAATAAAGGTCTCTATATTGATAAAAATATCCAATTGCATGGATTTTTTTCGCTGCAAATTTGTGATTCCATAAATAGAAATATTATACCTCAAATTCAAATGGCCAATGAAAAAACAGCATTTGTACCACGTGATAATGTGATTTTTTACGGTATTTCACTCAAATTCATGATTTCGCAATCCAGCGTGGGATACTATAATATCCCACGGCAGATCCACCGTGGGATATTATAGTATCCCACGCTCACGCGTGACGCGTGGACACCACGCTCTGAAAAAAATATGGCGTTCGCGAGCTGTTGTTTGTAATTTCGTATTTTCGTACAGAATATTTGACTTAACAAAACATTTCGGGTTCACATCACTTCGTCACAAACATCACTTCGGGAAATATTACGCCGAATCCCCCTCGCGGGTCTTTAAATGATAAATATTTCTCGACTTGCTGGACAATACAAACCCGAATATCGACACTTCCAATAATTGATATTTTGGCGTTTCTTCTTTATCTCTTTCCCCTTTTGCTGCTACTGAAAAAAAAGTCAAAATGTTAGAGAAAGTACATTTATTACGCCGAGGGGGGTGGGTGGGATGAAGATATCTTGAAAAAAGCTCATATTTTTACAGGGCCCCTGTTGAGGTTATTGGTAAATGTTCAATGCCCCCCCCCCCCACCCTCCCCCTCCAGAATTCGGAATCCAAGGAGTACAATCCGTAATTCTCTATTATCATAGATACAATTTGCAGTTCCCCAAGATGCCTGATATACTCAAGCATGTGCTTCTCTTCAACAAAAATACCGACCTTCTGCTTCTTTCACCTCACTAGCGCCAGATGAAATGGCACCGTCTTTAAAAAAAAATTTAGATTGGCTGTAGGGGCGAAATTATTAACAGGTTGTCGTTATATGTCCGTCATTCAGTGGCCAGGATTTCCTGGATCAGGGTAATGTGCTGGAACCTTAGCGAATGTCGCCCCCCACCCAACGTATCTCCTGGCATCTGTTGCAGATGTCTTTGCATGCCTGTCAAAAATGCATGTGAAAGTGCCAGTATGCATGCTTCAATTTCTTTAATTTTCATCGCGTTTGGACTAAATAGAACATATCATTCTTACAAATCGTATGCTTTTTTGTTTTTGGAAATACTACTTTTTGGAAATTACTTCACAAACCTGACGCGAAAAAATTTTAAATAAGCTATAGGTGATTTCATGTATCCATTTAGAATAGCAGACTAAGGATATCTTAAAACTGAAATCGGTTTCGAATACAACCATCGGGGACGTAGCAAAGCATCTGACGTTTGGGGGCATGTTGGAGGATTATACGTGTAATAATTGTAGGCACTCTCATACTAAGTTTTGGGAGAAATGGAGGGTCTGGGGTCCTCCCCCAGAAAATGTTTACATTTTTGAAGCTCTAGGGCTCAATTTCTGACGTTTTCAAAAGTAAATTCGAAACAAGTTTCATGTAAATTGACTGTATTTTACAAAAATGGTTCTTATTTCACAAAAATAATTACTTTATTATCCAAATTTTACAAGAAAATGTCAACATTTTAACTTGAATTTTATTTGATTTTTGCCTGAATTTCACAGTAGGGGGAGTTTCCAAACCATCTATTCTATTAACTATGGTGGGAGTGAACACTTCAGGCTCCTGCTGGACCAAAACTTTGAAAAGTTTAGAGCCCCCTCCTTCAGTATATCGGTAACTGTCATAGCACCCCCTTTAATGCCAGAAAATATTTCGGTGCTCCCCGTTAACATCTTCATCCCCCACCCTCGGCATAATAAATGTACTTTCCCTTAGACGGCCCCTTATTTCTGTATCTGTCGTATCTGCCTGTAGCCGTGGGTGAAGGCGGGTGAATAGCGTTTGAGCATAACGAGTACAACTGAGAAAAGACTTGTAAAACAAAGGACTATAAAAATCAATGCCTCTGTTATGTTTTCTGAATTAAGCGTCAAATGAAGACCATTAGTTGCACGAGATGATGGATGGCACCTTGTCCTACGCGCTCGGTTTGGATCAATGTGACCAAATTTGATAAAATATTTTTATTTCGGTAAAATCACGTTAATTTTGGGAAAATTTTAGTAATGAAATCTTTTTAGTAAAATTTGGTTAAATTTTTCGAGATTCTACTAATTCAGTATTTTTTCGGTAAATTACTTCTTTTGTTATGCCCTTTCAAATCTTTCATTGTGATTTGTAAGTCTTGGTTTCCATGATCAATAAGGAGCCCCCCCCCGGTCCCTTTGGTTCTATTCTTAGGCTGTAAAACCCGATAGTTTCAAACATGGAATAGGAATTCATCAATCAAACCGGGGTGAGGGGAATTGCGTAAATGTTTTTGATTTAATAAATTTTGAATACAAAGTTTGGTAAGAATAACTAAGCTGGAGAAATCTGGTTACACTGGTTTCATTCAGGTTTCTCCATGGTATCTTTGCAAACAAATTTGCTTACTGGAAATCAAATAGCAAGCGTTTTGGACAAGAAAGCTAAAAACGATATTTTATCGCATACAAAATATTCGATCATCGTGATCATCATTTTTGTTCTGCACTTCGTTTCAAACCGTTGCGCGCAGAAGATACGTTGCCCAAAACATAGAAATTGCAACGATTTTTAATATTCTATGCATTTGTATTTTATTATCTTCTATTTTGGTTATCTACTGGTTTCCCAAGAAGTAAAAATTCTGCATAGTTCAGGTAAGCTAGTATTAAAATACGTAGTTTTTCAATCATCCACATCTCTGGTTTGACACACAATATGTTAACGAGTATACATCCAAGTTTAAAACAATAGAGTATTATACAACAAATCAAGATCTTATAGACATCTGCACTCTATATACAGTAACCATACTTCTAGAAGTCTAGAGTTTTGTAGATGGAAATTTCGAGTGAGAATTTTATACATTTATTAGATCTAACCAGGAGCAATTGCGAAAAATGCTACTATCATATAGCGTCTACGACAGCAATGGAAGCAGCGACATTGCGATTCTGGTGCAGCGGTTAATTATATTGAGTGCATATTGCCCAAAATCCTGATAAGTGAATTATATAGCCAAACCATTTTAAATCATTCTATCTCCTTCGTTCTGTTCATCTTAAATTTTTCACCCTCTAATTTCACCTAATTAACAACCAAGAGTTCAAATGACAGGTTTTTAGACCTTGGTCTGGATTCTGAAAATCCCGCGCCATGAATGTATTGGCCGCCATGATAGTTACTGGTGATACATTCATACATGGCCATGCATGAATGTATCGTCAGTTGCTACCATAGCGGCCGGACGTCTGAAAGCGACGTAAACAAATACCGTATGTCGTTTGTTTTTAGTAAAACATTCGATTGTTTTTTATGAAATTCCGACCCCATGGTTATTATGAGTGCGTGTATACATATATATAGAATATACAGGGTGTCTAAAAACAACGCTATGGAAATTCAAAAGGCTGTTGTGCATCATAAACTTAGCGAAACAATTTAATTTTTACATAGGACGAAAGACCAGTTATTTAGCTTTGCTATGATACCTTTCTTAAACCGTAACGATGCGAAATGGCCACATATACTCGTCAAATGAAAATTGTCGGTCGAGAAAATTAATTATACAAAGTTAATCAATCCAAAAGCAACGCGAGCCTGCTGCAAGCTATTTGTTTCATGAAACGTTTTGATAACGAATGTTCTCTGTTCAGGGGTTAATTGAACCATGTTTCTTACCAAATTTGTATTGAGTTATTGTCTCACTAAGACGAAGATTGACGAGTTGAGCTTATTTTAGATAATTTAACATTCAATTTTAATTCCGTCTTGGGAATTGTTTATGTTTCGTTTTCGATGCAATTCCCAACGGTGGAAGAATGTGATTTTGACCGGCAATTTTTATTTGACGAGTATGTGGCAATTTCTCATCGTTACGACTTAAAAAGAGTATCATTGAAAAGCTAAATAACTGTTCTTTCGTCCTATTGTAAAAATTGAATTGTTTAGCCACGTTTATATGATGCACGGCAGATCGTTGAATTTCCATAGCGTTTTTTTTTAGTCATGCATCCTGTATAACAGGTTTTATAAATTTAGTCGACGAATGAAATTTTTTAGATCACACACGTGCACCTGACAACAAGTTTTCTATTATACAACAAATTAGGATCTTGGGCATCTCCACTCCATAATATTATACAGTAACTATACTTCTAGGAGCGTTTTGTAGATGGACGTTTCGAGTGTGAATTTCATACATTCGTCATTAGAACTGAGATAGGCCTCAGATAGGAATGGAAGCTGCGGTCTTGAGATTCAGGAGCAGCGCTTAGTTATATCAAGTGTAAAAATACAGTACTGTATGCCCCAAATCCTGATAAGCTACTTATAGCTAATCATTATAAATCATTCGACCCCTTCGTTTTATGCGTTTTAAGATTCCCCCCACTATTGACTAATATAATTTAATTAACAACCAAGAGTTCAAATGGAATCTTTTTGGGCCTGAATTCTGAAAATCTGTCGCCATGCCCATGCATGAATGTATCGCCAATAGCTATCATGGCGGTCGTCAGAAAACCAAAAACATCTCATAGAAAATTATTTTGTTCTACACACACAATTTCCACATATATCAATTGTTTTAACAAGCTATAAAACATTAGTTTTAAAAATAGGTTGTTTTCTTTTCCGAATTTGAATATTCCAAAACAATTAGTATAGGCTAAGATCCATTATAGTTTTCCTCGCTATTAAGGCGCCATGTGCAACTAGGTAATGATGCGAAACCAATTAACCAATTATTGGAAACAGTATAAATTAACGGTCGTTTCGTGACCTTTTCAGTTATTTAGTATTGGTTTCCCGCTCTAACAAGAAGTCTAAATACTGCATAGTACAGGTAAGAAAGTATAGTAGTTTTTCAATTAGCCCCACATAATTAGAACCAACGTAACGTTTAACATGCATGCTAGAAATTAACGAGCGTGTATCAAAGTCTAACCCGAAAACGTATAATACATTAAGTTATTGAAATCGTAAATTAGTAGAAGTGATCCAATTTTTAATTCATTCCACTTAATTAACAACCAATCCAGCTAGAGTTCAAACGGAAACAGTTCTGTGCCTTGGTCAAGGAATCTGAAAATCCAGCCCCATGCATGCATGTTCATGTGTATATGTGTGCGGGTTTGAGTGTGTGAATATATATAATATATAACACGTTTATGAATTTAGTCGAGAAGTAAAACATTTTCACATCACATGGACGTGTCTGTCTCGCAACAAGTTTTCGTGGGCGAATTCACCCCATTGCGAAAGCGGCTTATATGCCAAGTGCTCCCGCGCTTTATAGGGGCCTTGAGAGTTTGAGGTCCCGCATTTTACCTTCTGCAATTCCTTCAAAACTGTTGCGGGCAGAAGATACGTTGCCCAAAATCGGTTTGTCCTCATAACCGCAATCGTGCATGGGACGTATAAAATCCCATGCTCCAATAAGCTTTCCTAGCTGTTTAAAGCGACCACAGAGGCTGGCCGCCAAGCGTACTGGCTATAAACATACTTGCCTCCCAAAATACAGAAATGGCAACGATTTTTAATATTCTCTGCGTTTGTATTTTATTATGCCTTTGTATTTTTAGTTATCTACTGGTTTCTCAAGAAGTCAAAATTCTGCATGTAAATATACAGGTAAGCTAATTTGGCAGTTTTT
Organism: Paramuricea clavata; assembly: GCA_902702795.2. Taxonomy (NCBI): domain Eukaryota; kingdom Metazoa; phylum Cnidaria; class Anthozoa; order Malacalcyonacea; family Plexauridae; genus Paramuricea; species Paramuricea clavata. The sequence goes on from CACRXK020012209.1 coordinate 12,168, forward strand.
CAATCACCCACACCGAATTATAACCAACATCTCTGGTTTTACACTCCATATATATTAACGAGTATACATCCATGCAAGTTCAAAACGAAAAAGTATAATACAAGAAATTAGGATCTTGGGCATCTGCAATCCACACACAGTAATTATACTTCTAGAAGCGTTTTGTAGATGGAAATTTCGAGTGAGAATTTCATATATTTATTATAGATCTAAGGTAGGCCTCTGACAGGAATGGAAGCTGTTGTCTTGGGATTCAGGCGCACGCTTATATATCGAGTGTATCTATACGTATATGCCCAAAATCTTGATAATCGATTCAAAATTATAGCTAATTCATTTTAAATCATTCCACCCCTTCGTTTTGTTCATTTTAAATTTCCCCACAGTAATTTTATTTTATTAACAACCCAGAGTTCAAATTATGGCATCATTTTGGGCCTTGGTCTGGATTCTGAAAATCCGGCGCCATGGCCATGTATATTGTATATCGTCAGTAGCTATCATGGCGGTCGTCAGAAAACAAAAAACATATCTTGAGAATATTATCTTGTTCTACACACACAATTTCCATACATATCGATTGTCTTAACAAGCAAAAGCTTTAGTTTTAAAAATAGGTTGTTTTCTTTTCCGAATTTGAATATTCCAAAACAATTAGTATATGACATCCATTATAGTTTTCCGCGCTATTAAGGCGCCATGTGCAACTAGCTAATGATGCGAACAGAGTCAAAGGTTGATTAACTAATTATGCGAAACAGTATAAACGGTCGTTTCGTGACCTTTTCAGTTATTTAGTATTGGTTTCTCGCTATGACAAGAAGTCAAAATACTGCCGTATAGTACATGGTGAGCAAGTATACTAGCTTTTCAATCAGCCACACGTACATAATTAGAACCAATAGGCCACCGATGAAAATAATGAATAAGATGCAACTCAAATTGCAATCTAGAAAAAGATTGTAGGCGGGAGCAGAACGAGCTTTCATTCAGCAAAATCGAGCGGCAATGTTATTTTTACTGTTTTGTTTTTGTCAAGTGTCAACTTTTCGATTTATTTGAGAGCCATGGACATGCAGCCAAAGATTATTGTGAAGGATCAAATCGATGAAAACAACAAAACCTCCTTAAGATTGAAGATAATTGAACTCTGTCGTTTACTCAATCTATGAGCTGTAACAGCCTATTGACAAGTGGACATGTATTTTTTGTTTCATGTTTGGTTTTGTACTTCTTGCTAAAAATGAACAATTAGGCTATGAAACTAAGATATTTTTCAGTTTATACATGCATATAATCACTTTAATCTGGTAGAAACATGACTAAAAACGTAAACGTTTTCTTGAGAAGTAAACAACTTTTTAAATGTTTGTATGCAATTTTGCAAATGTTTTAGTTGATAGTGTATATATATTTAAAAAAATTAAAAAACATTGTTTCCCTAGCTATAAAGCAAGCACAGAAGTTGGCCCTTAAACGTATTGGCTAAACATACTTGCCTCCCGAAATACAGAAATTGCAACGATTTTTAATATTCTCTGCGTTTGTATTTTATTATGCCTTTGTATTTTTAGTTATCTACAGTTTCTCAAGAGGTCAAAATTCTGCATAGTATACAGGCAAGCTAGTATAGTAGTTTTTAATCAGCCACACCGAATTATAACCAACATCTCTGATTTTACACTCCATATATATTAATGAGTATACATCTAACTTCAAAACGAAACAGTATAATACAAGAAATTAGGATCTTGGGCATCTGCAATCCACACACAGTAATTATACTTCTAGAAGCCTTTTCTAGATGGAAATGTCGAGTGAGAATTTCACACATTTATTATAGATTTAAGGTAGGCCTCTGAAAGGAATGGAAGCTGCGGTCTTGGGATTCAGACGCAGCGCTTAGTTATATCGAGTGTAGTACCAAAATCCTGATAAGCGATTTAAATTATAGCTAATTCATTTCAAATCATTCCACCACTTCGTTTTGTTCATTTTAATTTTCCCCACACTAATTTCATTTTATTAACAACCGAGAGTTCAAATGGCATTATTTTGGGCCTTGGTCTGGATTCTGAAAATCCGGCGCCATGGCCGTGTATTAGTGTACCGTCAGTATAGCTATCATGGCGCTCGTCAGAAAACCAAAAACATCTCATAGAATATTATTTTGTTCTACACACATAATTTCCATATATATCGAGAGTCTTAAATTAACAAGCTTTAGTTTTAAAAATAGGTTGTTTTCTTTTCCGAATTTGATCGGAATAATATTATTCCGAAACAATTAGTATATAACATGCATCCATTATTATAGTTTTCCGCGCCATTAAGACGCCATGTGCAACTAGCTAATGATGCAAACAGAGTCAAAGGTTGATTAATCAATTATTTGAAGCAGCATAAACGGTCGTTGCGTGACCTTTTTGGTTATTTATTAGTTTCCCGCTCTGACAAAAAGTCAAGATTCTGCATGGTACATGTTGGCTAGTATAGTAGTTTTTCAATCAGCCACACCTAGTTAGAACAAGCGTCTCTGGTTAACATGCTAGACATTAACGAGTGTATATGCAAGTTTAAATTAAACCGAAAATGTATAATACATTAAGTTATAGAAAAAGTGAATTAGTATACAAGTAATATCACCCATTTTTTAATTCATTCAGTTTCTTTCGTTTTGTTAATCTTAAATCAGTTTTTCATTTTCATTTAACTAACAACATAGCTATAGATCAAATAGCATATTTCTGCGCCTTAATTGGTCAAGAATCCGAAAATTCGGCCGCATTACTATGTAGCCTATAAATATATAGAACATATATAAAACTATAGAATAATTTAGTTGACGAATGAAAAATATTCACATCACACACGTCCGTCTGGCAACAAGTTTGGCCCCATTGCATGCATGCATGCATGCAAAAGCCGCACATGTTATAGGTGCCCCCGCGTATAGAGGCTTTGCGAGTTTTGAGGTGCCACAATTTTTGTTCTGCATTTCTTCCAAGCCGTTGCGCGCAGAAGATACGTTGCCCAAAATCGGTTTGCCCTCATAATATCGATTGTGCATGGGGCGCATAAACGTCCATGCTGCAATAAGCTTTCCAATAAAGCAATCAAAGAGCCCAAAATAGTTGTGACTGGCCCCTAAACATACTTGCCAGCCCAAAATACAGAAATTGAAACGGTTTTTAATATTCTATGCATTTGTATTATATTTCTTCTATTTTC
>CACRXK020012210.1:0-15397 GCA_902702795.2 Paramuricea clavata
TTCATTAACATATTCAGGCATTCAAATGCAATATAAAAGTTAGGGAAAATATTTAATTATAAGGAACAAGCAGAAAATTCCGTTTATACCATGTTAAAGGTTGTTTTATTTCTCTTTTCGAACTTACAATATGCAACTGAAATGTCCGCCAAAAGACTCCAAATTGCATGTTCACAGCGATGTCGCAGTTTTACAAGCGCGGAAAATTTTTGACCTTTAAATATTTCATGCACAGTATATGAAAACTAGCTTTATTTTGATGTTTTTTGATAATTTAAGTACCTAATTTTCTAAAAATCACCAAATGATAATGGGCTTTTTTAATTTTTAAACATTTTTTTGGCTTATTTTTGACATGTGCATGCCAAATCTACACAATGCCATATCGAATGCAAGCAAGCGATGTAGTTTGTTGTCGCAGTTTTACAAGCGCGGAAACTTTTTAACTTTTAAATATTTCATGCACAATATATGAAAACTAGCTTTATTAGGATGTTTTTGGATAATTTAAGTACGTAATTTTCTGAAAATCATCAAATGATAATGGGCTTTTTTAATTTTTAAACATTTTTTTGCCCTTATTTTTGACATGTGCATGCCAAATCTACACAATGCCATAACGAATGCAAGCAAGCGATAGTTTGTTGTCGCAGTTTTACACGAGGGGCATTTCACTCCAAAAAAGCGTACGGGATTTTCGGATTTTTAAAAATCCGCGGATTTTTTAGCGGATTTTTTAGCGGATTTTTGAAGAGAAAATCTGTTGGATTTTCCGGATTTGTTTGGATTTCTTCTGGATTTTTTGACGAAGCGTACGAGATTTTCGGATTTTTAAAAATCCGCGGATTTTTTAGCGGATTTTCCCCGGATTTTTAGCGGATTTTTGAAGAGAAAATCTGCTGGATTTTCCGGATTTTTTCCGGATTTTTTGACGAAGTGTACGGGATTTTTGGAGTGAAATGCCCCTCGGATTCAGTGCTATTCTTGAAGCTCGACGACTGCATTTCTTGCGTTTTCTGAAGCAAATTCGTGAAAGAATTGCACTAACATTTCTGACAATTCGCTATTTCGCCAAGGCAATCCTTTAAATTGAAAGGGCACCTTTGCCCCCTTGCCCTCCTAGTAAAGAGCAACGGGGGCGGCTGCCCCTCCAGTTCCGGCGTCCCTGGCCATAATGCACCCAATTCGTTATTTCATGCTCACACCAGACGACACAACATGACAAGAAAGTGTTGGGCGTTGATTAACCCCCTCGTGTTAGCTGCTGTAGAACGTCGATGTTATTACAGCCCGTTTGCCATTACAGTCGCTTTGCCCACGCAACCTTTTCAAGTCACCTAGGCTCTGACCTACACGAGGGCAATCTCGTTCCCGAGCCTGCGATCCTCGGGAAGGAACCGAAGGCTCTGGGATAATCCGTTTCAGGGAGGAATCTGATTGGCCATTGATATGGAATGCGTAGTTCAATCTTAGCCATGATTCTTGGCTTCCGGTAACGGATTATCCCAGAGCCTTCGATTCCTTCCCGAAGATCGCAGGCTCGGGGAACGAGATTGACACGAGGGCTAAAGCAGACTGAAAACTGTCAAGGAGCCTGGGGCCGGTTGTACAAAACTCTGGCAGGAGTGTCGAAACGCTGGGTCGTGAAGGCAATTGGACTGGGCTTTGTTTAGTAAGTAAAACGATCTCGTCACCACATCAACTTTTTCATTGTAGAAGGCCTGGGAACGTTGGCCTGATATATCATTAAAATGATTGGATGCATTGCAACTGAGTTTTGTTCCATAAATTAATCTAATGACGTCATGTCCGGCAATTTTAACAATGAAAAAGTTGGCCAAGATAAACTTTTCCTCTTTGAATGATCCAGGTATTACACATACCAAAAATCATATTCGGGGTTAATGGCCTCTTAAAGTCAGAGTATGGGCGGAGTATAGTATAGCGAGCGAAATCATGTTTAAGCAAAAGTTGATCTCTAAGGACGTATTATGGAGCTTGCACAACGCGAGGCCCAGGAAGATGAACACATTAAAATTGATCGTAAGAATTTTTCACAGGTCTGCCCTTATACCATCACTGTTCGAAAAAACAGTTGAATTAGGCCTCGTGTGGACGAACGTTGCAGTACTCATATTTTCACGGCTTTTGCCTAAGCGTTCACAAGGGACACACGAAACTGGACGAATTCAAACACAACTAACGGTTCCGTGTGAACAGATGGAACTGGACGAATTTGAATACGGTTCTGAACTCGTCCAGTCTCGTGTGAATGTAGTCCTTACGACCCCTTACCATCTAAGATAGTGGGTCCCTCACATTTCAATTTGAATTTCCTAGCCACCCCAAATTAGAATAATTATTCTGCATAAATAAATGCAATTTTCACACACCAGAAATGTTGTATAGGCTATAGTACAAAAGAATAACATTAGTTAATTAAATTATAAAGTGTCCAGGCTTGCTTATTGCACTGTACAATGTCTCAGTGTATCTATAGAATGTCAAATGATCCATGCACATTTACTAGATCATCGGGTAGAGTCTATAAACACTGATTAATGGCATAATGACCAGTCGATGTTGGAATCCCTCTTGAATGAACAACTACATAACTGTTCCCATTCTATTGGAGCTGAAAACACTTCTCTTTCAAGCCACTTTTCATAGGCATTCTTAAAATCTTCAGACAGCTCAACAGATGAATCCAGAACACTGTGAATGTTCACATCATATTCATCATACTCATTCATTATTTCTTCTCCAGTGTTGCCAGATCCATAATGAATATTGTTGAAACGATCAATGCATGTTTTCAATGAGCCTTCTTCTGCTTGTAAATCCCATGGTCTCGCATCCATATCGTTTCCAAATGCCCAATCATCATTGAGACGATGACGAACCTTCTGATAGACAGCAGACATGGTTTTCATGTTTGATTTCCTCCAGTTGCGACCAAGGTACTTGGTCTGAGCTTTCAATAACTTCAGGACATATAACTCCATCATTTCATGTTTAACTTTCAGGGAACGCTTAAGGATAGGAGCTGACTTAAATACAATTAACATCATGGTCCTGGAGTGTTTCCACTTTGTCAACTTCTGAAGGATTCGTAAGAGATTGATACAAGAGAACATGTTTCTCCAGCAGCAAATTTCTGAACCATTGTTTTCCAGAGTTTCTGCAGTCACCTCTGATTTCTTATTCAAAACGCAAGCAGGGAAATCAAGTTGTGGGATGAAATTCTTTGTGGATATGTAGGAGGAAATATTTTGGTTGAGAAACTTCAGGATCAAAGGAATGCAGTTCCCACACACAAGGTTCTGGCTGATAAATTCAAACTGGTAAATATGGTTATTCTTGAAATGCTTAAGAAGAAGCAGAATCAAACCAGAAATGGCTTTGACTATGATCTCCTTGTGACGATTCACATCAATGCCAAGGCGCATGGAATCAAGCACTGTGGTTGGCATTTCTTCAGGAAGAACATCAACCAAAACGTTAATGGAATCAGTTTTGGCTTTGGCAGTTGGTGAAGAAGCCAGCAGAATCTTCAATAAGGAAATCATATATTGGGGAATATTTGGTAATAATGATTTGTACAATGACTCACAAACTTCATTCTTGGACTGAAATTTCATAGCTGTGAAGGGTCGTTCTAATGCTTCTTCTTCGGCATTTAGCTGATATTCTCCAAGTGAAGTATAAATATGCTTCTTCATGACATGCAGTCCTTCATGGATGGGATGTGGAAGACCTGCCAGGGTACTGTCATCACCAGATATTTGAAAACCAACAAACTTTGATCTTGTTGCATCAAGGAATAGGTCAATATCTTTCTGACGGACTTTAGGGCGTGGTCTTGGCTTACGTGTCGCGGCTTTGAATTCACTATCATCTATGTCATCAGTTCCATCATCTTGATTGTTTGAGCTTGCTCCATTGCTTGTCATTGCCCTACCATTTTCATCTGGCACTCTTTCATCAAACGCTTCTGGTAAACCAGCATCCAGTCTTGCTTGTCTTTTTACTTTGTCAATTTCTTTTGTCCCGCCAAGCGTTACCAACACTGTTTTCCACAGCAGTAACAAAATCTTTTTGATTGGGAAATATGGACAGTTGCCAGCACAGAATTTCACAACCATTTCAAATAATATAATATGAAGACACTCGTCATAAACTGGTTGACTCAGTTCAAAGATAAATGCTTCTCGTTGCTCCATCATAAACTCAGAGTCAGTAGGATCATCATATCTCATTGTTTCGACCATAATATACAAGATGTTAAGATATGCTCTTAATACATCACTATCGACAATTGAGATGGATGGCTTTTGCATTATAATTATTGCTGAATTAGGATTTTCAGATTCCAAATTCAGCAATTGAATAATAAGATGTAAGCCTCCACATGAATACATGAGAAATACATTTTCTCTGGATTGCTTGAGGAGCTTGTCCTCGCTCATACCAGCTTCAAATGCACCTTGTGCTAGATACAGTAGTGCATGTATGGCTGGTATCCGGACAGCATCTTCAATGCTATCAATCTTATTGATCAATTGATTGAGACATGCTTTCTTTTCATTTTCAGATAATCCCTGCCAACTTGTTATAAAGGGAAACTCACGAGAATACGCTTCTTTACTTCTTACAAACTCTTCTTCTTCTGTATAACTGTACAACTCGGCCATTTCGTCTTGAATAGACTGAGCATCAGCATAAGTAAATTCAACATCAGGTACTCCATCAAGTGCATTATCCGCCTCTCCTTTCTGTCGCTTCAAAAGTTCACGAAGCTTTGGAATTCCGCGGATATTTTTCTTCTCAGCGTTCATACTTCCTTCTCCCACTAAACGAACTTCCATGATTCACACCAACGCTTTGTTTAAAGCACAAAAATCATGTAAAGTTAGCGCATAAAAAAGTCAAAGTTTTTTTGATTACACATTCTTGAAAATATTCAAGCTTTATGCGGGCGGTGCGGGCAGGGAGCGGGTGTGACATTTTCCGCTTTTTTTTGGCGAAAAAATGCAGATCAGTCAGTGATCCTAGCCGACAGCTTCATTTTCTGATCTTTTATATATAAAATGCAGAAAAAAAATACAGTAAGAAGATTAACATCTTAAAATACATGATAAAAAAGACCTAAATAGTTGTTCAGCTCATAATTTTATCCATTTCTGTGCTTTCAAAATACTAATTTTTTGTTTGTGTTTCAGTGATATTGTGTTATTTTTACGAATCGGGTGAAGATATCCGGTTGCCTAGTTACAAGATTTAGCAAGATCAGAAATGGCGGACGTAGCAACACGAAAACCAATTCCTTTGGTCAATAATATCATACCCGATGGTGCTTTAAACACGCTAAATTTCAAGGTAAACGTGCGTTTAGTTTTACACATATTTGTAGGTATATACAGTGACTGTGGTACACTTGCTGTCAGGCAGATTGTGAGTGTACAAATATACAATCACTGAATCACTGTACTTGTTGACTTCAATGACTTGTTGATACTATTTGTGAATACCATTGAAAATAGCTATCAAAATAAGCTGTTTGGGTGCTTTCAAAACTTATCTGCCATGAAAACCCAAATAATGCAATATAGTGTACACTGTACATTGAAGTATGCAATATAATGCAATATACTGCCTAACTGCCATAGTTTCTTATTGAATATAAAATGTACCAAATGTGTTCTGGTCGTTTAGGCCAATGGAACTATCGATTCTGTTTACCGTCCACCGCCCGCATGTGCATGCAACTACCGCAAGAATTTTTCATTATTCTTAATTATTTTCATTATTTGTCATTTTTAATTCTACGCATCGACACTTTCAAATATACATCAAATCATCAAATATTCGATATAAAAAGCCGTATATCGCTGATGTATGATGGATCAGCCGGCGGCATTTGTTCGGTACACGCGGAAATTCGCGAGTCTAACATGTGCAAATTCGAAAACAATGGCGTGACAAAGAAATCTTCAGGAAAGGAAATCCCAAAAATGATAAAAGAATGCTGGACAAAAGTATTGATGGTCGAGATCAAAAGAAAACGATTTAAGAATCATTTTTGGTCGGAAAATAGATAATAACAAAAATAATGAAAAATGAATAATGAAAAAAACCTGCATCAGATTTTTTAAATTCTCGCACGGTAAACAGAATCTACATTTCCATTGTCATTTGGCCTTAACGTTTTAGTTTATTTTGTTTATAGTTCATTTATTTACAATATTAGATTATTTCTGATTTTAGTTTTACATGCGGGATGTAGACCCGATCTTGAGCTTCCCCTCGGTATTGCCAGTTATGCCATATCTGATATAGTCCCTACTATGTACTCCTGACTGAAAAGTTTTATTTTGCACAGGAAACATTTTTTCCTTGAGAAAAATGCTCAGAAATGTCATAGATTTTCACAGAATATTTATGGCAGACCATCAGAATTATTTGCAGTTTCTTTACAATTTGAAAAATTTGCACAGATTTCGTTACGGTAACTGCAGGAATTTTTGCATAGGAAATTAACTTCCTCCAAAGCCAAAACTTTACAGTCTGTTACGTACTTGATTGGTAAACATTGAAACAAGAAATGCAGTGTGTTGCTTAACCTGTTATTAATGCATGTGCCCTTTTATCGGACATGTGTCCATTTTGCTTGACAAGAGATGACACACAATCAGGATTTTGCACATTATTACCATTTGCATGCAAGCATTACCCCCTATATTTTGACATGTGAAATGTAAAGTTGTCCAATCACAACGTTGGTTACAAAACTCGGAAACAACTTTTTATTGTGGCATGGGGTAATGTTTGAATGCAAATGGTAATAATGGTTGAATAAATTAATCACTGTCACAGTGATATATGTATTTAAAAAAAATATAATATATTATAATTATATATTCTAACATTGACTTTTTAGGAAACAAACAGTGCCATAACTGTGGAAGGAACTTTGAAACTGCTCACTGATCGACACTCTGTAGGTTGAAATATATTTCAATTGATAACTACATACTATAAATCATCTTTTAAATTAACGCTCCTTCTCAAATAAGCCTTTCCTCTCTAGTAAGACCCCAGTTTTAACAAATTTTAACACCTCCTTGCCACACATGTATAGTATCATAATGACTAATATGTCTTCATTTTGCCATTTACTATTTTAAAAGTAATGGTGAATTTAGTCACACTGGCTAAATAATTATAATGTTGAATTTCATTTTAATATAATTATAAAACCTTTGACAGCTGTGCTGGATCATTCCAGAAAAGATCCACACTGCACCCATGAAGGAAATCTCTTCTGTCCAGAGGGGGAGGGGGTTAAGTATTTCTGGTAATTATATATATATATATATATATATATATATATATATATATATATATATATATATATAATATAAAATTATAATTTTTACAAAATTATACAGTGTTCTCCAGATTGTAATTATTTGTTTTATATATAATAATATATATACAATTACACAACTAACATATATATATATATGGGGTTAATTAACTTCTAATTTTCTTCATGGGCGAGATTTGGATGTTTTCTGGACTGATAACCCATCACAACTCTGCCAGTATTGCTAGGTTAGCCTAGGTTCAAAAAAATAATTTCCCGACTATGACAAGTAAAAAAGTAATTACAAAAAGTTTTCCCCATCCATGTCTACTAAAAAAGGGGTCCAAATTTCACTAATTCCTGCTTTTGGGGGCCAATTTTTAGGCCCTCTATAACTGAGGCTGGGGGCAATTTGCCCACATAATGTACTAGCAAAAATGGTATCATGGTAATTTTTGCCACTGGACACCAGGACACCTGCCAGTTACGCCACTGATTGATATAATTTGTTTGATTAACCCATTGAGTGGCAGCCAGGGTGGAAAGTTTGCTTTTTGTGTGTCGAAAATTTGATCAAGATTCAGTAACATGTGCCAGTGGCTGCACAAATTCTGTTTTAAACATATTCACATGTGCTGCCGAGTTGCAATGTCAGCACTTTTAGAATGAGACAGAACAGATACTAAGCATATTTTGAAATACAGTCAGTCAGTGCTAAATCAAATTCCCTCTATTAAATGGCTGAAATACAAACAGAAATGGTTGTATTGGTTGAGAACATTGTAGTGTGCACAACTAAATAAAATGTTTTGTACGCCAGCCCGCCACACCAGTTCATTTTCCCATAATTCTGCACCAAATGTATAAATTTTCCATGCCACCCTGGAGTGGCAGCACTCTCCCCTTAAAGGGTTAATATAGCCTAGTTACCTAGTAACCAAGTTACCTAGAATAGTGTGTTCTTAATACAATGGTCATGGGACTATATCATCTCTGATATTTTCCTTGGCTGATAGTTCAATGCAGCTAGCTCTTAATACACATTAGCCATAGAAGAAACATCTGTTTATCATGATTATGATACATGCAGATGGACTGTCTTTTCTTCGCTTCAAGTTCGTCCAAATAGAATAGACGGATCATTTGTTTCCAGTATATAAATGGAGATATTGACATAAAAGCTGTTTGCCATTACGTTCAATTACCTGTGCAAGATAAGCTAGCGACCTATTTGAGTCACGTGGTCAGTAATCAGTCGGGCAGACAGTTAAGTGCAGACAGAAACTGTTATACCTACGACTCATATTCAAGCAGGTCGCTCCTCTCATGCGGAAAAAGTGATCGAAATGGAAAACGGTCTATAGTAGTGAACGCTTCGGTACGAATGTTCTGATATTTCATCAGTCCTTTTAAAGAAATATATAACTAATAGACATGTTTTCTCTCCTCTTGTTTAAGTAAATGAATGCAAAGCCTCAAGATCTCTCTATTCAAGCATAATGACCGCGCTATCCTAATGGCGTGCCAGCGTGTTATCAGCGTGAAATGTCTTATCTTCCACAGTCGTTGACCAATGACGTCATACCTAATGTCCTTGAGAGTCTAAAAAGCTGCTTTGCAACTTTAGAGTCATGTTTTTAATCACCCGCTTACTTTGTCAGTGTAATACTGATGTCAGTAGAAAACTTGTTAAACATGCGTGAAGTTGTAGAGCTATTACGTCAAATATTTTAGATTTTCTCCCGTTACTGCAGTATAAACTAATTTTCACTAGCCGAGTATAATGCGTGTAGTCTAAAGGCTTGTTCAAACGGACCACTCTTGATTTTTTTCTGTGTTGGTGTTATATACTCAGGTGAATATGATGTTTGTGGTGTTACTCTGAGTGTCTTGTTTGTTCATCACCACCCATGATGCAGAATGAGATGTTTCTGGGTTTTCTCCACAAACATTTTAAAGCACAGATTTTCAATTGGAATAAATCCTGTGATCGTATCTAAAAGATTTGACAAATAAGCAGTGAAACAAAATATTTCAACATTATTGCATGATTTTAGACCAACAATATTGGGTCCTCTTTGAATAACGTTAACGAAAGTTAAACAAGTTGATATTAAACGAATCAGACAGTAAGAATGAATTCCATCAATTTTTATGTTTTAATTTAAATTTTCATTATAGGAAAAGCTAGTTGATCGCCATGTTCGCTCCATCAAGAGATTAACACAACAATTTAAAAAGGGATTTGTATCCTTTTTCAATGTTTCTGTATGAATACCTTGTGTGATATGATATATCACTATATACAGTAGGTCAACCGCTAAGGCCCATTATTACAAAAAATTATATGACTTTAATATTATACTACGTAACATATAAAGCATTTACTATAAGCAATGACCACTTTAATTAATATATACATTTGCAAATGTGTAATTTAACCAAAGCATGTTTTGGCCAATTACAGAGTTACGGGAATAACACAAAAATTATACAAACTGTACAAAACTACTTATTGTATAAAATTAATGCATATTTCGAAATTTTAAGATAGATATTTTTGTTTCTGTGTTGGTGTTGTGTACTCAGGTGAATATGATGTTTGTGATGTTACTCTGAGTGTGTATCCACACCGGGCGAGCTTGAAAAATATGCCCGGCCACGGTGGGAATCGAACCTACGACCTTTGGAATACTAGCAGTTTGTGCCGTTGTTAGGGGGTGTTTATTGTCATTGCATGGCAAGTGCTTATAAGAAAAGAATTAACCTCTCTGAGAGAATTCACTGAGAGTGCATTTTTTTCTTTATCAGGATTTTGCGCATCTCACTTGATAGAACAAATTGTAGAAGGGTTTTATAGATGGAAATTTCGAGTGTAAATGTTATACATTTATTAGACCGGGAGCAGCTGCGAAAAATGCAACTATAGGTCCTCTGGCAGGAATCGAACCTGCGGCCCTGTGACTCCGATGCAGCACTCTAACCAACTGAGCTACAGAGGCCAGTTGTCGAGCTCTAACCTCGAGTTCATGTATAAATACCAAGGTAATGCCAATGTACGGTGTATGAGTAAATATCAGGATTTGGGGCATCCATCTCGATAGAACAAGTTGTAGAAGGCACCGGAATCACAGGGCTGCAGGTTCGATTCCTGCCATAGGGCCCATAGTTGCATTCTTCGCAACTGCTCCTGAGTGTTGTGTACTCAGGTGAATAACGATGTTAGTGATGTTACTCTGAGTGTGTATCCACACCGGGCATGCTTGAAAAATATGCCTGGCCACAGTGGGAATCGAACCTACGACCTTTGGAAAACTATCCTTATGCTCTGCCAACTGAGCTAGGCGGTCAGGTTGGTTCGAGTACGTGATATTTCAGAACTGAGTCTAGTTCCATCGATATCAATGTAATCTAATAATCATGAATTGCTGTGTTGGTGTTGTGTACTCAGGTGAATCTGATGTTAGTGATGTTACTCTGAGTGTGTATCCTCACCGAGCATGCTTGAAAAATATGCCTGACCACGGTGGGAATCGAACCTACGACCTTTGGCCAGGCATGTTTTTCAAGCCTGCCCGGTGTGGATACACACTCTGAGTAACATCACAAACATCAAGTTCTAATATAAATGTATAAAATTTACACTCAAAGTTTCCATTTACAAAACCCTTCTACAAAAGACAAACCATTACAAAGTGTAGACATGCAGGCTATTAAAGTTTCTAAGTCAGTATTTGTAATGCTTCTTGACATAAAAAATAGCTGATAAAAGATATTTGTGCAGTTGGTCATTTAATTGCAGCGTGTGCAGGCAGAGTGGAAAAAGATTTGGCGTATGAGAAGCCATTATGTGATATTTTGAAGGTTTGCAGGTATGGTGAAAATTGTAGTAAAGTTTGCGAAAAGTAATTAAAGTCCGATAAGCCTGATTTTCATTTGGTCGTATTCTGCTCGTGACCATATCACAGTAGCCGGCATTAGTGGCATTACATCTTTCTAAGACCCCGTTCACACGATACCGGCATGGAATTCTGCCGGCAGAAAATTATCTCTGTTTCAACTGTTCACACGATACCGGCAGATTATATTCCGCTTTGACAATATGCTGCACAAATCAGTTAAAATAGACAGAATAAAATATCCAACAACAACTTTTGCAGTTTTGTTAATTTCATTTTGCATAACCGTAATGAAATTCTTACGGTTAGGCGTTCACACGGCACTCTGACGGAAGAGTTTCGTTCCGTTTTCAAACTCTAACGGTTTGCATATCGTTTTCAAACTCTTACGGTTAGCGTTACGGTTTCACATTTTTTCATACCAGCATCGTGTGAACGCAACCCCTAAACGTAAGAATTTCGTACCGTTTTCAAACTCTGCCGGTATCGTGTGAACGGGGTCTAATAATGCAATCAAAACTTGATACATCACACAAAGTAAGTTTAGACTACTTCGCATGATCTCGCGATCATTAGCTACGTAATCTCATGATGGCCCCTGTCATATTGTAACCGGGCTTCACACTGAAAAGCTTAAAAAACCTGTCTATATCCAGCCGTTTATTTTTATTGCGTTACAATGAGCCTCTTATCAATATAAGTGCTTTAATTTTATCATGCACCAATATAGAAATCCGCTTTTGAAAGAAAGGAGTTCAGATGAATCGAATTTTTCTGGCATTGTCACTGAATTCATCACAGAACTAGGTAAAATATTTAGTTTATTTCAGTTTTGTCTGCTGGGAACACTTCTTCCGTCTGGTTTTGATCTGCCACATCAACCGTAGCTGTCCACATCGTACTGGACTGTCAATTTCGCGGGAAGTGAAGGATAAGAGCTCATTCTTCCACAATTTCCAAAATGTCTTTTGATTTTGTTTTGTGAGTGATATCCATGAAACGTTTCATGTTACAATGATGCTCTTGACAATCTATGTACTTCTTTCTACGAGATATTAGAGACGTTCAGATTTGACTTTCTTTACCGCTACTGCTACCATTAAGGGACCATTAACCAATCAGTTGCGTTTAATTTACCGAATTAACCAATGAGATGTACACAGAGCAAGTGCGAGGTAGTGGTAGCGGACGTCAAATCTGAATCTCTCTAATAATCTTAACCTAACCACCAAACATTGCGTTCGCTTTCCACTGTGTTGCGGTAGGGTCGCCCCGTACCTATATGAAAAGGCTTTATAATTGGTTCATTATAAGAATAAAACACAATAAAATTTTCGGAAAATATTGAATTTTGTAAATCCCCAGTGGACATTTCCTGTCTTTTCATGGTGAAATTGGCGCAAACGGTGCAACAAAAACATGACACACACACACCCAGGGGTTCCCAGAGGGGGAACATATGGTTACTATAAAGCTGGTCAAACCACATGCATCTTGTCCTGTTGTATCGATATGGTACAGTGGTGGAACTGACTATAGTCAAGTAATCCAGGTCTTCATGTTTGTGTAGGAAATTTGATGTATCAGGAAAATGCTGCTGTCCAGGTTCAAGTGGCCAGGGCCTTGACAAAGTTTTACTCTTCAAAGGGCAGTCAAACCATTTGTATTGGTAGGTTCATATTGTTTTTGAATGGATCATAATTAACAATAGTCATCGACGACGAAATACCAGAATCTTGTGTTGGTTATTAAAAGACTGTGGATCTTATTTAATACCCAAGATGGATGGATGAACGAACGAACGAACGGATGAATGAACATCTCTAATTTTTTTCTATGTATAGGAGTGGAGCCAACCAGTGCAGCCTTCAATAAGTCAGTTGTGGAGAAAAGCGGTGCGGTGCAAGCAGTTGTTAAGGTATTTTCTATTATTTTTATAATGATAACTTAGTGATTTTAATGAGCGAAACCTCAGACTGGTATAGAGCGTATTATATTTAATTTTTTCTGGTATTTTAACTATAGTGCTTGGGAAGATGTCGGAACTTTGATGTTAAGATGGAATTGATGACCGCCTTGCAGTGCTTTTCTCATTCAGGTATATGTCAGGACCAGATCGACTAGAAATTTTTCTATCATGACCTATAAATCGGCCATAAATACGTTATATATAGCTATACAATGCATGACAGATATTGATCTACCAGACTTTGATCAATATTTATGAGAATTTTATATTTTCAATATTTTTGCTTCACTGGTTGTCATGCAGTAATCACCAGCTGGAGCATATTAATCGGTTAACGAGAATCACACCGTTTGTACCGGGTGGAAAACGAAATTCGAGAATTAATATTTGCGACAAGTAATTAGCGGTAAAGTGTAAATATATTTATAGCAGTTATTCTCTGCCTTCTCGACAATAACTTCAGAGAATCAGGCAAGGTGAACGATGCGCGCTCAGAATATCTACTGACCCATGACCTCGGGCTATTGTCCTGTCCCTCCTTGTTTTGCCCTTATGAAGGTGGTGTGATCACTGTGATGTATCACAAGTATCTTTACAACAAGTTGTTAAATTTTGTTTCGTTTGCAGCATATTGAAAGTTTTGTTCGTTCATTTTGTCTATTTAGCAATAAATTGTGATGATATGTTGCCTGCTGGAGCTGCTCGTATCGTTTGTAGTGGTTTGGCTGATTCCCACGAAACTGGAAGGTAAAACTACATTGTACTTTGTTGAGAATAAGATACTTACGTGATTTCGCGTTAGTATCGTATATAGGGTATAACTAAAAGAGAGTTTACCAGAAAATCAAACCAGAAACGACCACACCCAATTTCATAACCTTTCCAATATAAAAAATTATGCGAGAGAAGCATTTTTGCACCTTAGTCTCGTTATGGATATTATAATAATAAACTTGTTTTTGCATTAACGGTTACAGCCGATTGTCAATGGCAAGAGCCGCACGACGTTCGTGTTTCGTGCCGTCTGACCTCTAAGATTCGGACTAAATTTTTACGAAATTTCAACTTCAGTTAAATCTAAAAAAATCAGTCATGAATTTTTCAAGTGATTTTGTTATTTTGTCGTCTCCACCATCCAGGGGTATGTTTTTGTCTGTCGACATTCTGTGGAACATGTTGCATAATGGATCCAAAATAAACGTAAGCTTGAATTGTAACTGATTTGTGAGTATTAAAGTTCCACTGATATTTCAATAATGACTGTTAAATTTAATAAATTATAGATCGCACAGCAGTTAGATTGTCATGACTGCATCAGGTATGAAATTTGTCCTGGTATATTGTATAGAGTTTAGTTTCTTGTACAAGCTGTATGTACGTGGAAGTCCTTGGACTCGGAGATAGACTGTGCACAGACAGTCATTGGTATGTCAGCCCAACGCTCCGTTTTCAGGCTGACATCAAGTCAACTTATGTTCTTACAAAACTTGAAAGTATTGGAATTGGAACATCCTCGTACCAGGTGGCCGTGGCGCCAGAGTGTGAGAGAAAATAGCCTGGGTACGAGGTTGAGCCTTGCAAGTCCTTGAAAGAAGTAATTATAGGTAAACTACGTCCAATTCTTAACTTGATTGCAATTTTCCGCATTACCTTTGCAAATATGAAAAATGCCCTTGCAAATTCCATGAGGGAATCTGCAATGTTCCTAAAAGCCAATTAAATTTTGCTCAATTCCTGTTATACGTTCTTACACTTCCTGTTCTGTTACGTGCATTGTAATTTGCTAACAAAAATAATCCACCAATGACAACGCTCAGAACCAGGGACGCCGAGAGCTTGGCGGGGGCCCGGGGCAAAAAATTTTTAGGGCCCCCTATTGCAAAAAAATTTTCCGGAAAAAAATTTTTCGGACAATAAATTCTTTTTAGGTGCGTTATAATTGCTTTCGTTAGACTTTTCCGCAATTTTCCATACCAAATTTTGGTTCATTGCCCCCCAAACACAAATATTTTGGCCCGAAAACAGAAATATTTCGCCCGAAAAAATGACTGGGGCCCATTAAATTTCTAACATTAAATTTCTAGGGGCCCCCAGAGCCTCGGGGCCCGGGGCAATTTGCCCCCCCCCCCCCCCCCCCCCCCCCCCCCCCCCCCCCCCCCC
>CACRXK020012211.1:0-15396 GCA_902702795.2 Paramuricea clavata
CATCTGTAGCACTTTGGCTTTCGTGCTTAACTTCTGTGATAATAGTCGTTTTCGAATTTTTATTGGTAAGCTTATTAATTGTTTTCCACATCTGTTTTCGATTGTTTTCACAGTTGTTAAAATAGTCTGTCTTTGTTTTTTTAATCAATTTGTTAAGCTCATTTCGTGCTTTGATAAAAGCGTCATGAAATTGTTTAGATCCAATTTTTACTGCCTTTCTTTTCAAGAAGTTCCTACGGTGCATCATATTTTTAATTTCACTGGTAATCCATGGAGCATATTCACTTCTTACTTTTTTAGTAATCGGTGGTGCATGCCTATCTGCCACCGTAAGAAATATGTGTTTCCATTCATCCCACATTTCATTTGGGTCATTAGTTATAGAAATTGTTTGCATACTAGCGCTTATAACCTTTAGTACAACTGGCGTGAAACTTACAATATCGATTCAATAAATTTAATATCAATATATTTATTGCAAAATAGCTATTATGTCAAAACAAGAAAACTTAAGACTCTCACGCGAATTTGCCTACGCTGTAGACCCCAGCAGAAGCACGCGAATATAGACAATGTTTTTTTTAAGCGATCGTTAATAGTTAGTTGCAAGCGATGGTAATAATAACATTAAAGGGAGTAAGGGACCCTATACAGTCCTTTTTTAGTCGAAAAGCCACCTTAAGTAGGGGACTCCAAGGGGATTTGTTTGGCTGTATTCATGCAGTATCTATGAATATGAGCTCTTCCGCACACCGGAAGACGCATGCATGCCGTGATGCGCATGTCAAGTAGCGACAATAACAAAAATGTAAACAATACTTACTTGACTAAAAAATTACTGTAGGGCCCTTTTAACAATGTCAAAGCGGGTCAAGGTTTTATCAAAAGCGATTGACTGTTAGATTTACTTTACAAATTAATATTAATAACTAAATAACGTCATTTCCTATAGATTTAGCTTTATTGTAACTTTTTAATGCGTAAACGCGTGGAAACGGTGAATTACTACAATAGATTAAAAATGATTATTATTTATCATTTTGACGTTTGAGTGATTGAAATGAGTTAATTTACACTATATCGAATGTCATGTTGAATCTTATGCGTACTTCACAATGGTTGCTATTTCGTTGTATATTTCAATCTCGATTTCAATTGTATTACTATTTATAATTTAAATTGTGTTTGATATTTACATTTCATGTTGTTTACAAAATGTGCTGTAGTTTTGAAGCTTTCCACACAATATAATCAGTGCGATCACAATGGCTCCGTTTCAGTTTGAGTATATAAAAATCGAATATTTGGATAACGTTCGCGGCTTTGAGTTTGAGGCTTTCAATTGTATTTCTATTTATAATTTAAATTGTGTTTGATATTTATATTTCATGTTGTTTACAAAATATGCTGTAGTTTTGAAGCTTTGCACACAATATAATCAGTGCGAGCACAATGGCTCTGTTTCAGTTTGAGTATATAAAAATCGAGTATTTTGATAGCGTTCGCGGCTGTATAAATATAAACGCGTGATAGTTGATAAATAATCAGTGCGAGCACAACGGCTCCAAAATCACAACAAATAACAAAATATAAGGTAAATTAAAACAGTAAAGCTTTACCTACTTCGATTTATTTTTCTAAGGCGTTCGATTATGTAAATTTTCAGCGAATAATCAATATATAAATTTTCTTTGCGTTTCCTCGACGAAAACCCGGCATGAAAATGCTCGTCGGAAACTCGGTATTTGTCGTATTTTACGAATCTGCCACGTGACTGGTACGCTCACCGATCACCGCTCACCGCTCACCGCTCACCGAACACGACACGAAATTTAGAGCTATACAGAGGCCGCGGAAGCATTTCGAAAGTGGAGGGGCATTGACCGAAAGGGGCACTTTTGTATATGACCAGAATCAAACGATTTTATGACGTTCACGAGCCGAACGAAAATTTTTGAAAATATGGAGTCTCTCTAACGTCGGAAATGGCCTTTACAGAATCTTTACTACTGCGAAAAGGGCATTTTCTTTCCAGAAAAAGAGGGCGTTTATTCAAGAAATACTTTTTCCGTTCTTTAAATGGGGCATTTTAGCCCAGAAAAAAGGGCACTTTTTCACTTTTAAGAAAAGTGGGGGGGCACATGCCCCCATTGCCCCCCCGGTTCCGCGGCCCCTGGAGCTATATGAAAGTTGCATGCCATATATGGCATGCAACAAAAACCCTGTAAAAGATTCCTCGAGAACCTTGTCAAAAGCATGTAAATTTAAATTCAATAAGCCTGGTAAATATAGTGTAAAAATCATGCAGTTTTAAGAGGGCCTCTCAGTAAAATCCACCCGCTGGTTTGGGGAAGGAAAAATAGATTTAGCTCATATTTTGCATATGAGCTAGACTTTGGTCAATATTAATCGAGCTTCTTTCAGAACGTTTCAACTCTCTGTTTTATAGGAGTTATAGCCATGTTGAAATTTGACCTTGCGAGAATATTTTCAGACCGGAAATGAAGGGAAACTTTACAAGAATTCATCTGATTTTTTAAAAACGTTGTGATGGGTTTATCCTCTCCAGTTACTGTTCATATGCAAGACTAACACTAATACTCTCGTTTACATAGAGATTGAATAACTTTATTTGCTTAATACCATTTTTTTATAGTTTTACGAAACTATGTTTTCAAGATGGCGACGAGAGGCTGAAAATCGCTCATATTTTACTTAAAATAGCTCAAAAGTGGCACCTATCTGAAGTTCAAAAGGCATGTAATTTGAAAGTATACCTACTAAAGTTAAGTAATAAGGAATAAAACTCGTCTGCAAGCAATTTTCTGAAAAGTTAGGAATCTCCGAATTGGGTCTATTTTTAGCTGTTTGTTTACATTCGCGTGTTCGCTGATCAGCGACACTACTAATAATTAAAAAGTTAAATAAGCTGGTATATTATCCAGCTTCTAATTCACAACATAAAAACATTAAAAATACAACCTTAACCATTCTTGGCTTATTCGCATGAATAATTTCACAACTGTTAAATATCTTTTTAAGGTATAATCGGGCAGTACTTTCTGTGGTTGTAGCAAATTTCAAAGCTGTCAGTATCTCTGGCTGTACATAAAAAGTGTTCGGTGCTTTAACTTTTTTATTCAACTTGTCTTGTAATCTTTTTCTGTCCCTGTAAATGGAAATTTTGCCGGAAAGGTCGGACATTAATTCTTGCAGCATGGATGCAACATATTTTTGTACATAATTGCAGTCAAAATACTACAACCTTCCCACTTCCGCTTTTGTAGTCTGTTGTCATTTACTATTTTGTTTTGACTTTTGCATTATTGTAGCGGTTGCCGAATTATGGAGAAATATGGCGATAAAATTTAGTTGTTTTTTATTTTTGTAATATTTTAAATAATTGTAACAAAGGTTGCATTTTTCGTTTGATTCACTGCATATGAACACATAAGAATTTTGAAATTTAACTTATATCGTCGTATTTCCATATAATTTGTTAACCGCTGCAATAACAGAAATACTGCAGTAAGAAACAGAGATTTTCAAAAAAATAGTTTTTAAAAAAGTTTTAAAAGAGTTTTAAAAAGCAAAAAGTTTAAAATGTTAGATTTTTAAAAAAGTTAAAAAAATTTAAAACGGTTAAAAAAGTTAGGGTTAGTTAGAGATTACTGGTTAGGAGTTAGGGGATTAGTGGTTAGGGGTTAGTGCCGCGAATTTATTATTATCATAAATTCAAAATGTGCTGCGAATTTATCATAATGATAATTTCGGACGTGTTTAAGAATTTACTCATATAGTAAATTCAAAGGTGGAGCTCATGCTGAACTGCAACACTAGCTTGCCAGTTATTTTTGATAGCAGCTCTTATTTTTACTTTGTGCATGCTTGAGTCATGGAAAAGAACTTTTCTTTTGCTGGCCTGGGGAATTTTGCATGTGGAGAAAGCCGGGGAATACAGAAAGTTGCACAAATTGGGGGAGTGTAATGCAGACATTTGTACTCACCCCAGCAGTTGTCACCTCACGAGGCTTACCATCAACGAGAGTGAACTTATACTTGCCAGAGCAGGGCACTTTTACCTACCCAGGAATAGCTGACAAACATGACTATCCAGTCTGTTATTAGTTCAGTTTCATTTTTCAATTGGGTCTATCCTGTCAATATGAGATTAGTGGATAGACTCTATAAAAAGTGAAGCCAATAGACAAATTTGGCTAACGCTGTTTACATCGTTGCCACCCAATTCACAGCTTTGGATAACTTACATGCCTAGTTACTATTGTTCTAGTTTACAGAAGCATAGACTGAATAGAACAAAAGTAACTAAACATTAAACTTATGTATTATCACTTTATATTTACTGAGATCGAGGCCGAGGAAAACAGTGTGTTTTGTGGACCAGAGCCACTTATAGATAGTATGTAAGTGTTAAAGTATGAATAATTCACCGATTATTGGAGTGAACTTAGCGGCAGATCAAGGCAGGGGCGCCGGAGCCACGAGGGCAACTGCCCCCGTTGCCGAAACAGTGCGGGGGCGGACAGGGGGGCAACAGCTTGCCCTTTTTCACCAGAACTGCGCTTCGAAATTTGTGCGTTATTAACATGAATTGGAATTTATAACTATTTTAAGCAATCTTTGCTTAATTTTAACCAGTTGTAGTAAAATTAATGCGTGAGGCCGCGGAATTACTTTTGTATAATTGTGATCAAAATCAAACGATTTTTGAAAATATGGAGTTCCTATAAAGTCGGAAATGGCCTTTACAGAGTTTTTACTACTACGAAAAGGGCATTTCCTTTCTAGCCCCCCCAAAAAGGCATTTTTTCATTTTTAAAATGTGGTGAGGCACATGCCCCATTGTCCCCGGTTCCGCGGCCCCTGATTAATGCTAAACCAGGCAATATACGTCTGTTTACTGATTTTATCAGCGCCCTTAACATGGTGCAACGAATAAAATTGTTCAAAATTAATGTCGAAGTTTGCCGACCCACAATAGCCACAAGTAATCGAGTATCCATACAATAAAGTTTTAACAAATATTGCCGCCCAGAAAAATGATTGCTTAGAAGCAAGTGCCCTTTTGAAATGGCTGCCCCGCCGCTTCACATTGCTTCCGGCGCCCCTGGATCAAGGTCATAATCAGGAGATTATGGTATTGTGTCAATGTATTGACGAAGTTCTTATTATATTACCAATATATTATTTAATAACATTAAAAGATATCAGGATCGTATACACCAGCAGAATCGTTGTAATTGTACTACTGTATGTGTATATTGAAAGTGTATAATTAGTGCAAGTGTATAAATGTAAAGCAATTCGAATTCAAAAATGTTCTGTACACGATCGCTTAATTGTATATATTGTAATTATATTTTCACAAAATTGTATATATTCTTTTGAACAAGCTAAAAAGGTTTACTCATGGGTAATAAATCAGCCTATTTTAACTCTTCAATTACTAGTGTCGCTGATCAGCGAACACGCGAATGTAAACAAACAGCTAAAAATAGACGCAATTTGGAGATTTATAACTTTTCAGAAAATTGCTTGCAGACCAGTTTTATTCCTGATTACTTAACTTTAGTAGGTATACTTTCAAATTACATGCCTTTTGAACTTCAGATAGGTGCCACTTTTGAGCTATTTTAAGTAAAATATGAACAATTTTCAGCCTCTCGTCGCCATCTTGAAAACATAGTTTCGTAAAACTATAAAAAAATCGTATTAAGCGAATAAAGTTGTTCAATCTCCATGTAAATGAGAGTATTAGTGTTAATCTTGCATGTGAACAGTAACTGGAGGGGATAAACGCATCACAACGTTTTTAAAAAAGCAGATGAATTCTTGTAAAATTCCCCTTCATTTCCGGTCTGAAAATATTCTCGCAAGGTCAAATTTTAACATGGCTGTAACTCCTATAAAACAGAAAGTTGAAACGTTCTGAAAGAAGTTCGATTAATATTGACCAAAGTCTAGTTCATATGCAAAATATGAGCTAAATCTATTTTTCCTTCCCCAAACCAGTGAGTGGATTTTACTGAGAGGCCCTCTTAAATTCTAAGGAATCATGTAAAATCACGTAAATTTATCTGCAACGGACCATGTAAATATGCCGTAGGAAACCAATTAGCCATTCCGAAGTTGACGAGAGGACTGGGGACGAGTGTTAAATTAAGCCCAAATTAAGAAATGAACCAAATAGCTAAGAAGACCACCTCAAGATTAGTAAGTATACAAAGTTTGAAGACGTTTGCATGAATACCCTTCGAGTAATAAGCTTTCGAAAATTGTGAAATTAGTGATTAAAAGATTGTTTTTCGGACGCGCGTTCCTAAAACAAAAATTACAATACGTCTCATAGTAATAAATATCGCGATTTTTGAAAGCCTATATATTATTCGGAGGATATTCATGTAAACTTCTTCAAACTTTGTATGCTTACTAATTTTGAGGTGGCCTTCTTTTCTTAATTTGGGCAATTTTTAACATTCGTCCACAGTCTACTCATCAACTTCGGAATGGCTAATATGGAGAATTTCGGTAAAAACACAGTTACAATGTGAAAAACCCTGCAAATTTAAATTCAATAACCCTTTAATTTAAATTTTATATGATCAGAAAAATGATATAATATATACAGAATGAACGCATAGAAACTTTTTATTAAAAAAATCTATCAGTATTACTGCAACGAGCAACAACGCGCATGTAAATATAGTACAATAAAATGTGGTATATCGAATATACATGTTAAAATTAAAAAAAAATGGCAACAGAAATATTGGCAAAAAAGCGTAAAATTTCTATCAGCCTCGATCTCCGTCAATAAGTGCTAATAAGTTAGTTTATTTTACAAGTCACTTTTAAGTTTTAAGTTATTGTACTTCACTCTGTCGTTGTCATTGATTCTAACTACTTCAAATAGTTTTCTGCCTAGTTCCACACAGAGAGATTCTTTTGTGTCGCCTTTGCCAATTTTAATTTTTTTAACTTTACACAAATTTTTTTACACGGTCAGGTTTTAAGTCTTGCAGCTGTTTCGTCTTTGTATAGTAATGCGTCACCAATAATGCAGAATCCTTAGAAATCTAAAGAAAAGAAAACCATACGTGAATACCACATATACAGTATCTATAGAATACAGTACATTGAAATACTGTATGTGTATTAAGGATGAGTTAGTTAATTAATTTTACCGTAAACTAGTTTATGCCGTCCTCTTTCTTGTTGTAACAGATTGCGCGGTATAGTGTTGTGCCGCGCTGGAGTTCTGCTGGAGCTCCGGTGTGTTTTTTGTTTGTTTGTTAACCGGAGCTGGAGTGGTAGGGCCTTCTCCCAGCTCCGGCCAGAAAGTCAGAATGAAGAAAAATGTGACAATTTGGAATAATTAGCGTTGGTTACAAACAATGGCAACATTGAATTTGTTAAAAGTTCATAAACAGTAATCTGAAGTCATATATGCTATGTCAAACCATCTCGCGATTTTCGGCTACTGCAAACGGTGAAATTACAATAAGTCATTATGTCTGTGATCTATCTTATCACAGAAAGAGTTGTAAATCGCAAGCGTCATAATTTAATACGCTGTATCACGTCATCTTACGTTGGGAACAAAATTGAGCCGAATAATATCCGCCATAATCCCAGACTATATTGCCTGTGACTGTGTTGTGAACCAATGCAGCCGGAGCCCGAGTTGAAAAACCGGAGTTTGCACAGCATTAAAGTTCGGTGCATGTCAGCTACGGTACACACCTGTAAATTGTACTTACCAGCTAGCCCAGCATTTATCATCCATATATAATTGATTTCGTTTAACATTTTGGTCGCGATATTTCTTGTACTCTGTCAGCTCTTCACCCTTTAGAACAAGAAAATATAATTGGCAATTAGCAAAGCGTTTTCCTCATTTTACGAAATTGCAACATTCTCCATTCTTCGTAAGTGAGCAAGTGTAATGTACTGTACGCAAGGCCGTAGCGAGGGTGTATTGGGGGGATTAATCCCCCCCCCCAACCTTTTTAGAATTGACATATTTGGAAAATAGGGTTGGCCATTCGGAAAATTACGGCAATAATAGTATAACAACATTTTAGTTGTTAAATACTTACATTAGGTTCACCTGACGAATTTTTGTTAGTCTAAGGGGAGGGACAAGAAATTACAGTACATCCTTTTAAAATACGTTTACACAGTCACATTAAACTGCGCAAGAGGAGCACGTTGCTTGAAAATTTTAGTAATTTTATATACATCAGCTAGTGTAGCAGTCTCTTGGCAATACTAGCCCTGCTTGATTAGAGCTAACCACCTGCGCAGACGTTGTTAGTGGCCGAGGCCCCACCTACAGTAACGTCTGCTCACATTCGCTATACATTTCAGCAGGGCTGCAAATAAATATTTGACTTCACAGGACATTTGTCAGATCATTTTTAATTTTAATTTGGTCGGACATAACTTGAATTTTGTCGGACAAAAAGCAGCATAACTAAATTTGGTCGGACATATAGATATATATAAGTCACAAGACATATATACTGTAAGTCACAAGACAAGTATGTATGCCATTCCGGCGCAACGTTAAGTAAACTGTAAAGTAAATGCTAGAACGCCTCGTAAGTTTTATTGCAAAATACAAATTGAGTGAATTTGCAATCGAATTTTGTCACAACAACAAAAATTTATCTGATTATGTGATCCCGAGCAAAAGTTGCTCGGACATTGCGGCGAGGGATAAAACGCTGAAACTGAATCGCGGACAAAACGGAAACTGAAAGTGGAAACTGAAATGAGGATAAAACGCTGAAATGGGGATAAAACACTGAAATGGGGATAAAACGCCGAAATGGGGATAAAACGCTGAAATGGGGATAAAACGCTGAAATGAAGATACAACGCTGAAATGAAGAAACAACGCTGAAATGGGCAAATTTAATCGAATTCGTTGTTTGCCACACTTGTAATTTGCCTATAAAACTGAATAAATATTAGAAAGAAGTTCTCGGTAAAATGACAACCATAAATTTTCGAAGAACGAATTTTATCTCAAAGTTTATCTTTTATTAATAATACATCTACAATTCTCTCCATATAACTTCGAACTCAACTTTTCGGCGAGGCGCGAACCGAACTTTGTGTGCCTTGTGGCACCGTTTTTGGAGTTAAAAAATTCGCCTTCATTCCAAATTTCGTTGTTTTCCTGTGGCTTTCGTAATCGCTATACATATTTTTGCTTCTTAATTTCAAACAGTAGAAAGTATAATTTATTTTGTTTACTTTAAGTTTAAATTCCGCAGCGGTCCGGTTGAGCGGTCCGTATCGTGAAAAACTGGACCGCAAACGAAGCAATTTGAGTGGCTAAAAAGCGTGGCGAAAATTTGTGGTTGTCATTTTACCAGGTAACTTCTTTCTTATATTTATTCAGTTTTATAGCTGTAGGCAAATTACATGTGTTCGCGATGGTCTAGTAAACAAAGAATTCGATTAAATTTGCCAATTTCAGCGTTTTATCCCCATTTTAGCGTTTTATTCCCATTTCAGCGTTTTATCCCCATTTCAGCGTTTTATCCCCATTTCAGCGTTTTATCCCCATTTCAGCGTTTTATCCCTATTTCATCGTTTTACCCCCATATCAGCGTTTTATCCCCATTTCAGTTTCCGCTTTCAGTTTCCGATTCCGCGATTCAGTTTCAGCGTTTTACCCTTACCCTCGGACATTCGCCAAATTTAGTCGGATATCCGACAGTAATTTGCAGACTTGCATTTGACTTCCTGGCAATTAACCAATCACAATCAAGTACACGATAATTGGAACATCGACCTTCACTGACTTTCACGCGCATGGGCTATTTATATCAACAAGTCTGTAGTATTTTTAAAATTGAAAGTATTAATACTGCGCGTATCAGAAGAAGGCCTTCATTCCATTGTAAACGAAAAGGATGTTTTCATCAATCTCACAACTGTCGCAGGAAATTACTTATTATCAGGCAGTTACCTAAGCTATTCGATGTAATATTTGGATTTAAATATTTAAACAAATTGTAAACATTGTAAAAAGTTTTTTATTTGCATATAACATGATTTTAATCAATTAATTATTTAAAGTGTGTCGAAGGAGAAATATAGACGATATGTCTTCGAAAAGCAATGCGAAATCAAGTAAAAAAAACTACACGTCAAGAGGAGTCAGTGCTGTGTCATTATTAAGTGGAATCGAGAGCGATGAAGAAGCGAAGGCATTGGAATGGAAGAAGGGAAATATTCTGTATTATATGGCACAGGCAGAGTCATTGTTGAAGACAGAACGATGGAGACGAATGCTTTATTAACAACAAAGTGTATAACAAAATGGTTTGTGCTTTGGCTATTGATGCATGAAGCTGATATGATTAAAGAATGGTATGTATTATAATAAATTCTAAAAATTTTGTAATTCTTAAAGCCACAGGAATCGATCGGGCATTTTAATAGTCGTTGTTTAATACATTGAATTTGTCTTTTTATACATTACCTCGTATTATTTATTGCAAGTAGTACTACCATGCAAGTTATCATATGAGACTTTCAATTATGAAGGGTTTGCATCAGATGGTTGGGGTATGTATATTAATTAGAATGGCTCATATAAACTTGCTAGTACTACATGGCAACGTATAAAAACAAAAATTCAAGACAATATAAAATAACGACTATTAAAATTATCAAAGCCGATCGATTCCTGTGGCTTTGAGAATAACAAATGCGAACACATATATGTTTAGGATTTATTATAATACATACTGACATGAGCTTCATGCATCTATAGCCAAAGCACTAATGATTCTGCTGTACACTTTGTCTTCAACAAATTATGACTCTGCCTGGTGTGCCATATAATACAGAATATTTCCCTTCTTCCAATGCCTTCGCTTCTTCATCGCTCTCAGCATTGACTCCAGTTGTGAGATTGACGAAAACATCCTGCTTTTCGTTTACAATGGAATGAAAGCCTTCTTCTCATACGCATTAAAACTTTCAAATTTAAGAATACTGCAGACTTGTTGATATAAATAGCCCATGCGTTGAAGGACAGTGATGGTTGATGTTCCAATTATCGTGTACATGATTGTGACTGGTTAATTGCCGGGAAGTCAAATGTATAGCGAATGTGAGCAGACGTTAGGTGGGGGGCCTCGGCCACTAACAACGTCTGCGCAGGAGGCTAGATTATGGCAAGACAAACTAAATACTGGTTTATAAGGGATGACCCTTACTACAGTAGGCTTTCATGGAAAGATGGTTTAATTTTCTGTAGCTAGCTAATTAAATCTCTAAAAATACTTACATTAGGTTCACCTGACGAATCTTTGTTAGTCTAAGGGGATAAAAGCAAGGTCCTAGCTAGGATTTTAGATCTTGGGCGTGTTTCTAAATGACCAAGGTATGCACATGTCAATAACCGGTACCATGAATAGCCAAATTCACGGTTATAGTTATGCCTAGCGAACAGACAATGCCTGTGGTTGTTCTATATTTGGAACCAAATACAAGGCGAGCATACGCTCATGCATATTGCGCACTGACATTCAAGAATTAAGTTCTTTCAATCAGCAACTCTTGGGGGTATTTAAAACCATTTTACTGTAACACCATATCCATCGGCCAAACATTAAAACATCACGGATAAGTTTTGCCAATTTCAACAACTACAGTAGATTTTACAAACTTTTTTACGACATAAATATAGGAAGAAATTATATCCGTAACACCTCATTTTTTTAATGTACCCGGCCTTATACAAATAATGAAGCCGCGTTCATTACATCTAGCCGTGTTTTTCCATTTTTGCCGTGATAACATGGCCAACATGGCCCTCTAGCTAAGACCCGGGATAAAACGAAATTACATCTTAATCAATCTTTGCATGCTTAAGAACGTTACACAATCACATCAATCTGGGAAAAGGGAGTACAGTATAAGTGCATGAAGATTTTAGTAATTTGATAGTCATCAATGATGTAGCAGTCTCTTGGTTTACTGTCCCCGCTAATTGCATGTTACGAGGATCTGTTAAGGCCCATTTACGCGGTACGATTAGTTGTATACGATTCCTACTCTGGCGTAATGGGTGAAGGCTATTTCAGATACGGTAGAGCACCTAGTCTCCAGGCCTTTACCGGCGCGACCGCGAAATTCAATATAGCGTCCAAGCTAAGGAGTGGAGTTTAATCTGAGTTTAGTGGGGTTTATATTCTATATTTTATTATTTTCTAATGTTGTTTTTTGACGTTTTTCTTCTTTTTGGTTGGTATAATTTATATATAGTATCTTACTCTTTATCTGAAAAAAGATTTTATTACAGAATTTTTCTCAAACATATTTAAAAAGTTAATGTAACTCTTAATATCTGTATGGATTAATGGATACTAAGAGAGTGATGGTTGTGACTGAGTTGTTCATTTAAAAATGAAATCAATTTATACTATTTTACTCAAGTTGGCAAGCTACGATTAAATAAATTACTTGGCTTGATGAAGATGATATTATTTAAACAGGATAATACATGCCAAATTGAAATACGTGGTCACAATACATTGACAGCATTCTATTAGCAGTTTTAAAAACTTAAACTGCCAGACGTACGATATTTTATGATATAAATTATAAAAGATAAAGTGCTGTAACTGAATAGTGGAACAATATTGCTTCCATTTTCAAATTATAATGTAGACTTTATAGGCAGGGGTTAAGCAAGGGGGGGGGGGGTAATGGACTAAATGCACCACCACATTCACAATTACCTTATAAATGTGAGAATGACGTGTTGACATTGTGAAAAACATAATGCATGGTATGATTCTGGAAAACACCAACATGGACAAATTTGTTTAAACAAAATACACTGCAACAAGTCATGATATAGACCTTATGAATATCATGTCTGTAAAGAATTCAGATATTCAAGTACTTCAGGAAGACATAAAAGAACACATAGTGGAGACAAACTTTATGATCAACCTCTTGTTTGTCATTAACAGTAGGGTGTAATGGACTAATGTGTTTCTTTAGTTGGGAGTTTCATAATTTTTTGAAGATTACATTACATAATAAAATATTAATTTTACTCATTGCAAACAGTAAGCTACAAATGAGCCTCGTATTCCATAGAATGCAAAGTATTTAACTATTTCTGGGTAAAGTTAGATTTTAAGTTCAGTGATTTAGAGTAAGATATTGTTTTTACGAAGTTAACACTGATCACATAATCAACCAATTTTTTGGGTCAAGGATACCCTGCAAAAAATAGCACTTTCCATTTATTTCACAACTTGAAATTCTCACTCTATTATACTATAGGCGCATATGGGGTACTCATTTCCCAGAATCTTAATTATGTGTAGGATGAAGTCTCAGTGCTCCCTGTGAAGGGCCCCCTTGACATACTGTTCAGAGTGTTAACAGGGAGAGCTTTTAAGCTAAAAAAATTAAGTTTTTTGAAAAATTAATTAATTACATAAATAATTAAATAAATAAAATAATTAATAATTATTATTTATTATTAATTTATAATTTATTTATAATTATTATTAATTTAATTAATTATTCATTTAATTTATTAATTAAATTAATTAATTATTTAAATTTTCAAACACTGCATAAAAGTTAACCCAGGGACCTTCCTTGACAAAGCACACCCCTTGGGCCCTTGGCTCTTGCCGGGCACAGCCCTTAGGAGTTATGCCACTGAGGAGTGAAACTCTGACCATTATTCCAGCCGGCTTGCTGTACTACTTTCTATTTACTTGAGCATAAAATATCATAGTAGAAGAGCTAACTAAATCATAAAATGTTGAGTTCATAAACCATGATATGCAGGGTAAAATGGGACAGGAACGTCTAGTGGCAAGGGTTGACCAGAGGGTGGGCGCAATTGCATCTGACAGATGAGTATGGAATACTCAGGATTACCAAGTCTCTCAATGAGTATGGAATACTCAGGATTACCAAGTTAATTGGTCTTTTGGAATTTTATGTGTATTATGTCTATAATTCCCCCTCCCCCTATAATTTCCATTTGTGTAAGTAAAATACACAAAATAACTAGAAAAGTGCGAAAGCAATTGAAATTTATTCAGATTTATTCTTGAGTCCCCCCAATATTGATTTCCTGCCGATGGCCTTGTAACATCCCACCCAGATTTTTTAATTCTATAAGGCCCTGTATACAAGGTTATAGTACCCTATTGACAGTACTCTATACCCTATATACAAGGTTATAGTACCCTATAACTTGCCCTATATACAAGGTTATAGTACCCTATATACAAGGTTATAGTACCTTATAACTTGCAAGCACACCAATATAAAGAAAAATGGGCCGGCCTTTGTTTACCCCAGTTAAAAGGTGAGCATGAGCTACTAAGTTTGTTAGCTTACTTAGTTCAGGAAACAAGACAATTAGGAAAGTAGTGAAAGAGGACAAATTAGTTGTGAATTTTTTTTTGCTATCCTCACGATAATGGTCACCCAGTATGAAATGAAAAGGCAGTCCATTTCGCATGCTGGCACACAATTTGGCATTAAAATTGTATACTGTTGCCACATTGTATATTGTATATTGTTATACTGGGCCACTGGGCATTGTTGAGGAGTAAGATTAGATACTTAGGGTACTAACACCATGCAATTACACATACCACATGAAGTATACAATATCTCAAATGCTCAGAGGTATGATAAATTCAATTTGTAGCCCCCCCCCCCCCTTCGATTTTTACACTCCCCTGTTGGCCAAGGGTGTGTACCTTTGTCAACCACCTCCCCTCCCCTATTAACCCAACATGCTGGGATAGATTTACTGGGGGGGGGGGTGCACCCCCCTAACCCTGGCCAGGGGGTGCTATTTTTCATGATAAAGCAAAAAAATATTAGAGACAAAATGAGATACAGTAATTTGAGTGATAACATGATAATAAGCCAACTGTGAACAACAATTATAATTCAAATACAGTAGTCAAGGCAAGCAAGACTTGACTTGCAAGTTGATGGACGGGCGGCGCACATGACCAACATAACTCCGCAATAGAGCTGGCTGATCACCCCTACCAGATCATGCTGGATCCATCCCTGCCACCATGACTGCTTTGGTGCTAATTAAACAGTGCAATCTTGAACGGTCTGTGTCAGGCTAGATAGAGGCAATAACAAGATAACTGCAGATTTCGAGAGATAGAAGTCAGTGCCTGAAAAATTCAAGTAGAACTTCACTCGAAAAGTCAATAATTTGTACATTCCGCATGGATGTTAAGTTCATGCTCTGTGGATTATATTGAATATAAACTACTAAGGCTGACAGGCTGTTATTACAATTTTGAAAATTGAACTTGAAACTATAATTAACAAACG